>CM052807.1:117361784-117386982 GCA_028533885.1 Nasua narica | reverse complement strand
AAAAAAAAAAAAAAGTAAGAAAGGGCGAAAAGGAAAAGAAAGAAGAAAAATCAGTGGAAACGTTGTGAATCGCAAGCTGATCTCTGAGAATCGTTGAAGTCCGCCGTTGTGGAAACAAGGCAAACTCCCTTAAAAAATTTGCTGGGCAGTGAGGACATGGCCAGTGGGAGCAGAGGCCCCGAGGTTGGGCCCTGTATGGTCTGCATGGACAGTCACCAGGGGAGGAGGAAGTGACAAGCTTGAACTTCAGGCGTGAGAATGTCTGGATCCCAGGACGGCACTGACGGTGTCAGCCGAGGACACCTCCTTACAGGAGGGGAAACTGAGGCCAGAGGGGGGCAGCAGCCTCTGAGGAAGTGCAGAAATGGCTCTCGCTCGCTGAGCCCTGCTGGGTGCCCAGGGCCCCAGCCCCGCAAGCAGAGCCTGACAAGGAAAGGAGGAACGTTCTGCTGCGCTCTTTGGGCACCTGGCCTGACTCAGGGGGTCGGGAAGGCTGCCTGGGAGAAGGGCGTGGAGCTGAGGTCCAGGAGGAGCATAGGGGACCCTGGCATTCGGAAAGGGCAGGGGCCGCCCAGGGTCAGTAATGACAGTCCTAATTGGAGGGCAGAGCTCAGCCTGGAGACCCAGCTCAGGAACCCTACAGTGATGGCATGCCTCCCTCTCACCGGTGCCTTACTCTGTGTCAGGAGGGACCCTGTTTGCCACATTCATTGGAGATAAAGCTCGCTGTCCCCATTTGAGAGATGAGAGTCTTGAGGCTCAGAGGGCAATCCCCTCCCCTCCGGAGCTGGCCTTTGAGCCCTGCTGTGTCTGAGCCCAAAATGGTGCATTTGCTGTTTCTATGAGCAGACTCCCGCACCAGGGCTGGGGGAAGGGCGGGCTGCCCAGAAATGGGCTACCTTGGCATATTGATTTTTTTGCTAATCAATATGAGATTTGAGAGCCAGCCTACACAAGAACGCCCAGACCCTTCTCCGCGTCCTGAAAGCAGGAAATTAACCTCCCATGCGAAAGGAACCGTCCTGGTCGGTACCAGGAGGTAAAGAGACATCCTTATCACCAGAGATAAGAAATCCTGGGCTGAGAAGGCTGTCCTCACAACCCTAGTTACTTTTCACTCATTTACCACCCCAGCCCAGATTCTGTTTGGAATTCCTTACCAATTGAAGCTCCCAAAGTTATATTTTCTTTGTCGTGTCAATACCTCCCAGATATGGGGCCCCTGGGTGGCGCAGTTGGTTGAGCGACTGCCTTCGGCTCAGGTCATGATCCCGGAGTCCCGGGATCGAGTCCCACATCGGGCTCCCAGCTCCATGGGGAGTCCGCTTCTCACTCTGACCTTCTCCCTTCTCGTGCTCTCTCTCACTCTCTCTCTTTCCTAATAAATAAATAAATAAATAAAATCTTTAAAAAAAATACCTCCCAGATATAGGTCTCTGTCTGAAAAGCATAAAACCCCCCTGCCTTGGTCATTTTCTTCGGTCTCAGTTTCCTTTTTGGGCCTCCGTCTGCACATAATAAGACTTTAGGTTTCGTTTTGTTTGTTTTTTTCCTGTTACTCTGTTTCCTGTAAATTTAATTCTTAGTCCAGCTGGAAGACCTTGAAGGCAGAGGAAGAAAATAAAATAAAATTGAAAAAAAATTGTTTTTCCCTCCTTACATCAGAAACCAAAGTGACTGGAAGATCTTTTTTGTTGTAGAAACATCCAAGAAATCCTCAAACGACCAAACAAAGAGATAAACAAGAACCCCTTTAAGCTGTTTCTCAGATGCCCTAACATCTCAGGGCCCTGGGGCTTTGTTCCCATGGAATTGACAGGAAGCTGTCCCAAGGGGGTTGTTGCTTTCCTGGCTGCCTCTCCCAGGTGAGGGGACAAAGGACTTCGGCAGACAATCCAGGGCTAGGGAAATTTACAAGGCTTGTATCTTATCTCTGAAACCCTTACAGGAAATTGCTGTGGTCTAGGAGCTGAGATTAAAAATTGCATCTGGACCCGCGAAGAGCATAATTACACAGCCCAGGAAGAACAGCGTGTTCCAACAAAATTCCTGGAACTAGTTGATCTCCGGGCTTCCACTGAGCAGCCAACAGGATCCTTTTTAGATGGAGATCCAGATTACATCCAAATCCTTCCCCTCTGGCCTCAGGGCTCTCCTTGCCCGCCTCCCTCCTCTCTGCCCCTCCTTCACTGCTCCCTCGTCAAACCATCCCCTTGATGTTTCTTGAAGAGCCAAGCATGAAACCAACTCAGGGCCTTTGAACGTGCCAGTTCCTTTACTCTGAACATTCTCCCCTACCCTCAACCCTTGGCTGGTTGTGGAGTCCGGATCTCCCTTCACTCCTGTCTCTGCTTAAATGTCAAGTGAGAGCCTCTGGAGCAGGCAAAGTCTTTGGGGAATGACTCTGTAAAATGGGTTGGGGGCCTGGGAAGAGCGCAGTACAGGGCTGGCCAATCCTCCCTGTGACTGGCTCTCCACCTGCAGGATTCCAGGAGCCTGTGCACTGGCCCAGCAAGAGGCTGCTGGGGAGAAGGGTGGTTGGTGAGGCTGTGGACAGGCACGGGAGGCGGCAGCGGGGGCCAGCTGGGAGGGCTGGGAGGCCGGGGACCTCCTCGTTTTCATCTTTGAGCCCTTGGTGCCGATGCAGAGCCTGGCGGAGTGCAGGAATGCCATGAATGTCTGCTAATGGATGCAAATGCAAGCCAAGTCAGTGGAGCAATTCTAATTTGAGAGGAAGATGAGTTTAAATCTGGGGTTATATATGTTACATATATATATATAACCCTGTGCACGCGGTTTTGCGTGGGCACCTGCCAGTTCCATCAGGTGCGCTCTCGGGAGTGCAGTTCTGGGGTTACAGGCTAACTCTCCCCTGAGCTGTTGTCCCCATTTCCACACCTCCTGGGCCGTGCTTGTCCTCACCTGTCTTCCGGGGTTGAACCCCCTGGTGGACACCAGGGGACGTGCCCGCGAGGCTAAGCCTGGCTTTATCAGTAGGAAAGCCGACAGGCTGATCTGGTTTGGATTCCTGGGTCTCGTCTCTCACTTGGTTCTGAACGTGGGGGGAGTGTTACTGGCTAGCCCCCCAAGTCCCAACTGCTGCTTCCGCATCTCCTCTGGGCAGAACTAGCCCTAACCCTCCCTGGGGCCCACTGTCCCACTCTACCCTTCTGTTGCCACCCCTGGGAACCTGTGCCCGTTCGTCTCCTTTTCTTCTCATGAGTGAACTCCTCAAGGGCAGACACCCCAACAAAGGGCGTACTCACAGTGGGGGGGACGGTGGATAAATTGTTGGACTTTTGAGTGCTGTGATTGATTAGTGATGTCTGCCACGGGCAGGGGCGGGAGCGCCCAGGGCGAGGCCGTGTTGGGTCAGCTCCCCGGAAAGCTCCAGGTCCAGGGTCTGACGGTGGGCTCTGCAGAAAGGCTCTCACGAGACCACAGCCACCACGCAAAACGGAGACCTGAAACAGTCGCTCCACAGAGAATGACGGCCCAGAGGAATCACACCTGTATCCTATATCCGCACTAGAGGTTCGCAAAAGGCCAAGGGGCGCGGGAGAAGATGCTCAGTGCTATTAGGATGTAAATCAGAACCGTGATGGAATGTCACGCCCCACGATGGAGAGTAAGGGGGGTTGGTGTGGACGTGGAGACCCCCCCACACTGGGCATTGCTGGGGAGGGGGAGGCAGACTGGAGCAGCTGCTGAGCAGCAGGTCGGTGGCCCCTCAAAGCGGCAGTAAGCACAGAGCTAGCCTGTGATCTGAAAGCAGCGACCCCTACAAGGTCGTGCGGGCAGGCCCCCAGCGGCTGACGGGGGAGGCCCCCCACACGGACGTCAGTCGGATGTGGGGTATCTGCACATCGTGGGATCCCATTTGGATGAAGTGTCCAGAACCGGCCAATGCGGAGGGACAGAGAGTGGACAAGCCGCCGCCGGGTGTGGCCAGGGGACGTGCGGACGCCCCGTGAATGGGGACAGGATTTCCTCTCGGAGTGAGCACGTTACTCGGAAATACACACAGGCAATGGTTGCACAAAAACATGAATCTCCTCAGCGTCCCAGAGTCGTACTGTTGAACGGGGTCACTCGGTGGTTTCCGCGGGATTTTCTGCCGCTGGTGTGCGGGAAGGCAGTGAGGGGCCCAGGGGTCCCCGCCTGGCTGTGCAGGTCGAGCCGAGGGCCCAGCCGGGGTCTGCAGCCAATGCTCCGAGGCGTGGCCTTCCCTGACTCCCGGAGTGCCCTGGCCTTTCTCCCCACTCAGAGCCACCGCCGACCCCCTCGGCTGGGAAGGCACCCCACAGAGCTGGCCCCGGTACCCCCTGCCTGTCCCGGGTGCCCAGCGCCTCCTGCCTCCTGGCCAGTCTTTCCTGTTCAAGTGGGCAGTCCCCCTTGGCTGGCCTGACCCATGTTTCCTCGCCTCCCCCGGGCACAGCCTTGGCCGCCGGGCTCCCGGGCCCTCCAGCGGGGCTCGCCTCAGGCAGCGCGGGGCGGGTGACCTCCTTTCGGCCTGGAGTGGAACTAGAACGGGCCGCCAATTAGCAGCTGCACGTGAGCGGGGGGCCAGCAAATCGGCCTCAGCCTCCTGCACTTTTGTGGGTCATGGAAAATTCCACACCTAACGTTCTTCCATGGGTAGGCGGGGTCCTGGGGGTGCCCTGCCCCGGAGGACACACCCCGTTTTCCCTCTTGCTTGTCCATGAGCCAAGGCTGAGGGTGTATGAAGCCCGGGGGGCGGGGGGACACAGCCCCCAGAGGTCCTGATTCGGTAGGGTTGGGAGGGGTGAGGACCTCACACCCACACTCTCCCCGGCAGATCGGGGGTGGGGGGGTCCTCTCCCTGCCCAGCAAGCACAGTGGGGTCCTGCCTTGTCCCCTCCCAGCCAGGGTCGGGAGTCTAGGTCCTGGAGCAGCTCTGTACCTGGGCCCGGGGCCCCCTGATCGCTGCCCAGCCCCAGGGGCCAGCTGGTTCCCGGCTGCCTGCACGGGGCCTGGCGACATGTCGCTGCTGCTGTAAGTCAGGCTGGCGGGAGGAGAGCCCTGCCTGGGCGCTGAGGGCCGTCCTCTGGTCCGGGGTGCTCTGGTGGCCAGCCTAGTGCCCGGGGGCCATTCCCCTGGCCTTGCTGGGCCCCACGTCCCTTGAAAGCGCGCATGGAGGTGCAGGTAACCAGATGGTTGCTCAGGGTCTTTCCTGCTGACACTGGGGCCCCGAACGTGCACCCCCCCTTTAAGAAGCATGGATCTCAGTGGTGAGGGTCCCAAACAGCTGCACTTCCCTGTGGGCAGCTGCTTCCGGAGGTCGGGAAGGAGAGGTCGGGAAGGAGACGGGTTTTTCTTGGAATCGCCCCTCTGATCTTCTGCCCTCGTAGCCCCTGCAGGACCAGAGAACCAGGGGGGAGGGCCTGAGAGAGACCCCGCCCCTTCATCAGCACCCTTCCCCTGTCTGAGGAGCTGTACCTCTATCCTCTGTCCTTCCTCCCTGGGTGGGGGCGGCCTCCTCTCAGGAGGGGAGGAGGCAGTGGCCCCCGCCAGCTTGGGAGTCGGGGTGCTGGGGCTCAGTCCAGCTCTGGGCCTCAGCTTGCCCATCTGCAAAATAGGGGTGCAGAAGAGAGGGTTCTAGGACACTGCCGGCTCAGGTGGCTGTGAGGCTCCCGGCCTTTGCCTGCTCTTGTCTCCGTACACCTTGTGACTTCCCTGGAAGCAGAAAGCAAGCAGGAAGGGCAAAGTCTCTGGGTGCACAGAGCCTGCTTTGTCTCCCGCTTAAATTCCTGCAGAAAAAAAACCACCCTTTCATTACCGTCTTCTTCCAATAAGGAAACGAGCCGAAGCCAGCATGACCATGAGTCACAGTGTGAATCCAGATCATCTGGGAGACACATAAAGGATGCTTCGTCGCCAGGCTGCCCCTCCCCCACCCCCAATGCCACCGGCGGCCATCGGCTTCCGAGTCGGGGTCTGTTGGTCCTGCTGACAGCAGGCACGGGAATGCAGAAGAACCCATGGGATCCTTGGCTGCGTGGTTACCACCCCCATTTCACAGATGGGGAAGGTGAGGCCCAGAGAGAGGCCGGCAGTGCCGGGCCCCCTGGAGCTGGGGCCGCCTGACCCCAGCCAGCTCTCTGGCCAGCTCTGGCGTCATTCCCAGGTCACAGACGTGGGACCACATGCCTGGGACGCGGGGGGATGCTCGGGAGAGGAGGGGACCCGGGCCCTGGGCGTCTAGTGTGGCGCCGCGGCCCCTGGGCAGGGCTCCGCGAGGCTGGCGCTGACTGGAGTCCTGGGGGCCCAGCAGGAGCGAGGCTCCGACACTGTCCAGTCGATTTCCCTGAAACCTTCGGTCCCCGTGGGTGTGATGACTCAGGCCCGCTGCCCCTTCCCGCAGCCCGGCTGTGCTAGGGCAGGCCGCCGGGCCGCTCGGCTGCCAGGTGTGGCCGAGGCAGGTGGCCGTGGAGGGGCGTCTGGGGTCGCTGGTCTACAGGAGTGAGCGAGGAAAGAAGGAAGCGAGCAGGGCGAGGGGGGGCGAGGCTTGCTTCTGGCTAGGAGCCCGAAAGCCGGGGGCCGCTGCTCCTGCTGCACGTGGGGCTCCAGCTGGGCTCTGACAGCTCGCAGGAGTGACCCCCGGGCTGAGAGCCCACGAGGGCAGCCCCTCCGCCCCCCAGCCACTAGTCACGCACCAGCAGCTTCTCTGGGGCTTGAAAGGAGAGAAGATGCCCTTCAGTCTCCCGCCTCCTTCCTCCCGTGCTCTCTCCCTACGTCCAGGCCGGGTGGGGTGGGAGCCTGTCGCCTACCAGAACCCCGCAGCTGGAGCCGTGGGCCGGGGTGCAGGGGCAGCCTGCCCAGACCAGGAGCGAGGCAGGGGCGGCGTCTGGGCAGGGTCGGGGCCCAGGGGGTGTTGCCAGCCCTGTCAGTTGGGAGGGTGCCTGGCATCATGGACCCCCACCAGGGGGGGTCCCCCCGTTCGTGCCTGCTTGGCTGGCCAGCACCTCCTGCACACTGCTTGACGTTCAGGGCCTGGGGAGTGCGGGGGCTGGTCCCAGTCTTGGGGTCCCTGCTGCCCCTGTGTCCGGGGCACGGAGCAGGCCTCCCCAGGCCGGGCTCCCACAGGGCTCCTGGGGCTCTGTCGAGGCAGCGCGCTTCAAGTGCCACGGCCCCACTCCAAGCAAACCTGACGTCTTCCATTCCGGCTCTGCCCATTCCTGGCCAGGCGGTGGCCCAAATCTTTGCTCCACTCTGCGCCATCTAGAGATGGCTGGTAAACGCTGCAGCCGGGACCGGGACTCTCCTCCCTGCAGAGCCTCCGGGCTCCCCAGCGTCTGGGAGGATCCAGATCCTGAAGGCCCGGGTGGGCCGGGAGCAGGACACGTGGGACCACAGCGCTGAAGGCGTGGAGGGGGAAGGACGTGGGAAGCTAGGCAAGAGCCCGGAGGGACCGAGGGTGCTGTAGGAGGTGGGCAGGGGGTTCCCACACTGAGGTCCTCCCAGTTGCTGCCTGAGGCTGTCCCCTGGGCTCTTGCCTGTGCCCAGGGACACACAGTGATGGAGGGGCTGAGGCGTGGCCGAAGTCACTGGGATGGGGCCAGAGGGTCAGTCATCCGGAAGTAGGAGGATGACAAGGACTGGCCAGACCCCACAGTGAGCCCGTGCCCCTTGGGCCTTGTTATCATCACGGGGCCGGGTGGATCGAGACCGGATTCTGGAATGTAAGTTTAGTGCAGTTCACCGAGCTTCCCGGCTATAAAGAATAAGTAATTTGGGCCGGAGTTCTGTGTGCACCTAGCATGACTGGAGCGTGTTTCGTGCGTGTGCTGGTACATTGCCTTGCTCTCCAGTGGCCACAGTCCCTGCCCCTTCTGCCTGCTTTTCTCCCCTGGGCACCTGAGCCCATCAAAGTTTCTGGACTGTAATGTTCTCCCCAACCTTGGAACCAGGAGGAAACGGTTACTAGCCGATTGGCATCTTAGAGGAAGCAGGGCCAGATGTCTGCCTTTGCAAATATACTTTCCGCACTGAAAACTTTGTAGCCTTAAGCAGCAGTAAGCGGGTTGGGAGCAGCTATGATGTACAAGGCTGGGCACAGCCCGTTTGGGGAATGGCATGCCGGACTGTTCCCTTTTTAGAGAGATGCTGAACAGGTGTAAGGGTAACACGTGACCTTTCCCATTTGCTGGAAAACCTGGCTTGTGTGGAGTGAGCCCACCGAGCAAGTGGGGGTGGGGTGGGGGGAGGCATTTTGCAGTTTAGAAGGAAAGAGGTGGCAGTTACTTATTGGCAATGAAACATGACATAGAAATAAAGAGAAGTTTATACCAGAAGTTTTCTAACTTTATTTTCCATGTCTATCGGTAAAAAAAATTTTGCACACAAATCTGTGCATATTTATTTGTAAATTATGTGCATGTACCTCTATCGATTCATATTCTAAATGTGAGCAAATTTAATTTCTTTCTTTCTCTCCCTGGAAGATAAACAGAAAGGGAAGCGTGGCTCTCTTTTCCCCCCACCTCCAACGAGTCTGCTGGGACCACTGCTTTACAGAGTGAGTCGGACACGCCCGGGTCTCCGAGCCCACCCTGGCTCAGGCTGTCCGGGGTTGGCCCCACGCCTGCCTCCCAGCGGGCTCCGGAGTTCCCAGGATGGCCACCGCAGGAGTCGTGGACCTCTGCGTGGGTAGGGGACGGCTGGGGCTCTGGCACGGCCAGAGCCAGGCTGTTCTCCTGCCTCCCATTGCTGCCCCGTCCTCCACGCAGAGGGAACGTGGCCCCAGCCTTCCCCAGGTCATGTCTTGCAGTGGGAAAGGGGCCGATTACTGTCCTGTCATCCCAAAGCCCACACGCCCAGTGGCGCAGGATGACTCCGGCCCCACGGCAGGGTGTCCAGAGAACAATCTGGGAACCTCCCAGATTTGGGGCAAGTCGCCGGGCAGGTGGTCTCAAGGCGGTTCCCGCAGCCAGAGCACCTTCCGTGAGTGCACACCTGCCCTGACCTCTCTCGTCCCTGAAATCCAGCGGTCATGCCAGGTTCATCAGGCAATGCCCTCCATGATCTCAACCTTCTTACTTTTCTTTATAATAAAAAAAATTTTGGGTGCCTGGGTGGCTTGGTTGGTTAGGCGACTGCCTTCGGCTCAGGTCATGATCCCGGAGTCCCGGGATTGAGTCCCATATCGGACTCCTGGCTCTGCGGGAAGTCTGCTTCTCCCTCTGACCTTCTCCCCTCTCATTCTCAGTCTCTCTCTCCCTCTAATAAATAAATAATAAAAAAAATCTAAAAAAAAAATAAAAAAAATGTTAACTTATTTTGTAAGTTCAAAATAAAGACAAACCATCAGAACTAAGAAGAGTGTCTCTGAGAGGGCAGGGCTGTATACGAAGCAAAAATACTCAAACCCCGTCCACATAAAACACATAGGAAGACTGAAGAGCAATATTCCTTCACCGAAGTTCATAAAAGGAGCGGCTGGGATCAGTCGGAGGGAATTTTACTGGAATGATGTGGGTCACACGATACATGTGAAAGTTAAGCCTGGAAAGATATCTGCGAGTTTCTTTCTTCCTTTCTTTCTTTTTTAAAGAATTTATTTATTTATTTGACAGAGAGAGAGATCACAAGCAGGCAGAGAGAGAGGGGGAAGCAGGCTCCCCGCTGAGCAGAGAGCCTGATGCGGGGCTCGATCCCAGGACCTTGAGGTCATGACCTGAGCCAAAGGCAGAGGTTTTAACCCACTGAGCCACCCAGGCGCCCCTGCGAGTTTCTTGACATACAAAATATTTCCAAACAAATGGCTTCCTGACATCCTTCCACTCGGAGGCAAACAGTGTGAGCCTTTCGGTGTCTTCAGGTTAAGGCTCTCCTCCCTGGCGGAGCGATTGCTTCAGGTTAGCAGGTGGTGTGAGTCTAAGGTGGGCCGTGAGGACCTCCTCCTCATATGGAGAGAAGCTGTGGGAAGCAAGACTCCCACTCTCCCTGCGGAGAGGAGAGCAGGAAGCCCGCAGCCCCTGCGACCAGCAGCCCCGGGGGACCAGGGCCCCCACCGGGGGGCACCGAGTCGAGCACCCTGCAGAGAAATGCAACTGCAGGCTGGCTGGAGCTGTGTCCAAGCCTTCCTCCTACGCGGACTCGCCCAGCACTGACCCCGTCCACCCCTTCAGTTGTTTAAATCTGCTGGATTATGTCTTCTTCATCTGGGAGCACCGTAACTGATACGATGCCCTTCTAGAATTTTTCTTCAAGGTCTCCAGGTAAGACTTTTTCCAACAAAGGTTGTCACCTGCCTTTTCCACTTAGCCATCCCCTTTTCTCCATAAAAAGAAAGCGCACATCAATGTCTTTATCTTGAAAGGCTGCGTTCATCGTGTTACATCAGCGGCCCCACGCCTCGCAGCATCAGGGTTTCCTTACTCACACGTTCCGACGGTTGTGGCTCCCCATGATCCCCAGTCCCATGGAGAGCCCCGTGGGCGTGGAGCTTGGTTTGCTCGCCCCTCTGTTTCTTAGGATGATTCGTCTGGGGGCGATCGCAGGGTCGAAGCACACGTGTGTTTAGGGCTGTCGACGCGTCTGGTCACACAGAGCTGCACAGATGTGATGCTCATTTTGATTCCTGCTGTCTGTTTTCCTCTTTGCTGCTCTGTCCATAAGTGGAGTGTCATTGATTTTTTTATTTGTAAAAATTGCTAAAAGTCCCATTTTTATTTGTTCATTTACCACTTGCCTTGCCTCTTTAATGTGTCCTGTGATCGATTTCCTCAAACATTTAAAAAATACACTTAATTTTTAGAGTTGGACTGTTTCCTATTGGGGACTTTTACTTCCTTCCTTATTTATTTGTTTATTTATTATTATTAATTTTTTTGAGTAGATACCGCATGCAGCATGGAGCCCAATGCCGGGCTTGAACTCACGACCCTGAGATCAAGACCTGAGGCGAGATGGAGAGTAGGGGATGCCCAATGGACGGAGCCATCCAGACACCCCTTTTACTTCTTTATTTATAAGATTTCCATATATTCACACTGTTCCGGGCATGGTACGTATATTCTGTCCAATCAAAAAATGTTGACAAATAAGTCAACATTTTTAGGCCATCAAATCAATCCAATCTGTCAACACGACTCCCACCTTGGGTGGCACAGTAGCCATTGGGGATCCCCCCAGGTCCACTCCACCCCTCCCTTGTCAGGTAGCATCCCCAGTATTTGGAAGGATGGACTCCCCTCACCCCTTTGGGGCAGACTACACCATGTGGCCTTTCCTGGCCACAGGGATTGCTTCAGGGGTAGGCACATGGCCCAGGTGGCCCACAGAGGTGTCCTGGGACTTCAAGGGGCCATCGTCCTGTTGTTCCAGCCCTTCTCCAGACTTCCACTCACCTCTGGGCTTGTTCAGCCGCGTAAACCGAGAAATTCCCCTTTATAGCGTAAGCCCATCTGAGCTGGATTTTCTCTTTCCTGCCACTGCCAATATCCTAACTCATGCAAAATTCAGTAGTAGGAAGTGGGATGTGGGTGGGGGCAGACCCTGAACTCGAGAAAGGGCCAGACTGAGTGAGGGGTGGGGGCAGGAAGGAGGGCCCCGTCACGCATGGGGGAAAATTGGGAATTTTTGTTAGATGTCATGAAATATCACGGTCGGCTGAATAACGGTCTACAAAAATCTTTGCATTCCTCCCCCCCACCCCCGGACCCTGTGAGTGTTACTTCATACGGAGCTTGTGGACCTCATTAATTTGAGGGCCCCGAGAGGGGGCGGGGGTACTCGATGAGCTGAGCGGGTCCTTTGAGAAGGGTCTCGGAGGAACTGGGGTGAGAAGCAGAGGCTGGAGCTTTCCGGATGCAGGCAGAGGCCACCAGCCACGGGCAGTGGAAGCTGGGAGGGCAAGGAAGCATCTAGAAGGAAGGCCTCCCTGCCCACGGCCTGAGTATAGTCCTTCTGTGACCCTGCATTCTGACTTTCTGAGCTCCAGAGCTGCAGGAAACAAGCTGAGTTGTTTTCAGCACTTAGCTGGCGGTCCTCTGCTCTGGTGGCCCCGGGACACCCGCACAAACAGGACTGTGCCCTCCATACTCGGGCCGCGCGGGCTGTCCGGGATGTCAGCGGAGCCCTCACAGTCTCTAGCTGGGCTGGCTCACTCAGCAAGCTCCGACAGACCCATAAACCCGAGACTGGCCCATCCAAATGCGGAGAAGCCTGAGCATTTAACGCTAAGCAGAGATCCTTTCTGCCCCTCTGGGATGGCCGGAGGTCCAGAAAACCAAGACTTCGCTCGAAGCCAAGCTGATGAGAACTGAGCGGGCAGGCCGGTGAGTTAGCAGGGAAATCCTGGGGCAGGGCCCGAGTGGGCCCCTAGCCCAGCCCCAGACCTGTTTCAAGCAGCTCCCCAGAAGCATGTCTCTGGCCAAGAGGGTGCGCCCTCTTTTTGTGGGGTGCCGCTGGGGACGCAGTCTGCAGCCCCACGCACGGGCCTGGCATTTCACCAGTGCAGCCTTTGTTTCCCAGAGCTCCATCATGGGGACCACCAGACGATGGATGGATGGGGTGTTGAGGCCGAATCCCATGCCCACTTGCTGGGAGACAGAAATTTCTGGTTTAAATTCTCCCCACTGGTGAGAGTTTTGGCTTTGGATAACAGCCCTTGGAACTGACCAGAGGCGGGTGGACAGAAGTTGACTAAGATTTTAGGGCACCTGTAGTACTGTATCACTGTGCATCATTACACACGGGGATTTGTTTCCTTTTCCCCTCTTCAAGGCAAGAGTTGTTAGTGCTCAGTGGATAACTCAGTCTGAGGTCTCTTGGCCACGAGAGGCTCCATCGGACCCCAGCAGAGAGAGCATCCCACCCCCAGACTGAGCAGGCTCCCTGTGGGGACGGCCCTCCCTCCAGATGTCTGTGAAGGTGAGGGGCAGAGAAGTCCGGGGTGGCGGAGACAGGGTGCCGTGTAAGGACTCAGTGCCTGAAGGGGTGACCCGCAGTGTCTGTGGGATGGGCACGTCCCTCTTCCTTCTTTCTGTCAGTGTCTCATTTTGCTCCTGTCTCTGCAGCACAGAGGCAGTGGGGGCTTTCCCCCTAGTGTTTGGGGTGGCAGAGGCCGGTGTGCTGCAGGGGTGTGGGCGGCACCGGGGAGCGGTGGGCGTGGGACTGGGAGTCCGGAGTGGAGGCTCTGTTTTCTGAGTTCCAGCTGACGCCCCGGGCACCTTCCCCGCGTGCCTCCAGCTTCTCCCCCTTCCCCAGCCAATCCACCCGCCTCCCTGCAAACAGCAGCCTGAATTCCTAGTGGGCTCTGACCTATTGGTCGACGGGAAGCGACCCAAGCTCAGCCCTGGAGGGGAAGTTCTAATGAGTCTAAACCAGCAGCCCGTTCTCCGGTTCTCCCCAGGGACTGGTCTCTCCTTCAGGGCCTGACTCAGTTCTGGCTCCTAAGGAGCCTCCTGGGGGATTGCCCTTCCGGGATAAAACAGAACTTCTGGAGAAGCCATGTCTTCTTTTTTTCCTTGGGCCTCCTTCCCTCCCTGTCTGGCTGGGACACTGGCATGAGCACGTGATGGATGGAGCTGAGACACCATCTTGTGACCATGAGGCAGCACACCTGTACTTGGTTGTATTAGTCTCGTCTGCGCCCGGTGGATTTGAGGAAATGCCCCTGGCAGAGGTTTGTCGGGTGATGGGTGCTCCCCCGTGTCCCCGACAGCACCGAGTGACTCCGCCAACAAACATCACAACAGCTGGCTGCCTCTGGCTTTTTCTGTGGGCAGAAAACAAGGTTCAAAGTGCTGCTAGTCCAGCGTACGGTTACTTTCCCTTGAAGGCGTCATCGGAGCTAAGCCTTGGACTTGGGGCACGCTGGCGAGTCGGAGAGGGGAGACAGGGGACCCAGCCTGAGCCATGAAACAGGTGGAGAGGGACAGGACTCAGTGCTCTCAAGCCGCATCCCAGCAGCAGTGGATTCCACACGTCCACACCCCCGCACAGAGGCGGACACCGCCCCGCACCGCCTGTCTTTCCTCATTGGTTTTAGGGGTGGGAGCGGATTGCCCACTTTGTGAGTGCGGGAGGCACGGCTGTTGTCCACGGGTACCCAGCCCATCATTCTTCAGTAACAGAACTCAGGAGCTTCAGCTGGGAACCGATGCCCAGCCAGACTACACTCACTGGCATCCCCGGTGCGTAGGCTAGGCACGGGGACTGTGAGTGCAGGCAGTAGGACCTAGTGATTCACGGACACGTGCCCTGTGTGTGGGTTCCAGGGAGTCTGATCCGGCAACTGCAGGCTCTGTGCAGCCTTGTGTGGGTCCAGGGGATTCACAGCAAAGGAGGTGGTGGCAGTGAGCCGGTGGCGGGAGGACCCATGGATCCTCCCACATACATCACACTGCCCAGAAGCTGCTGGCCGGATAGAGCAGTGAAGCTGCCTTTCAGCTCAGAGTTGATGGCTCCTGAGTCAGGGCGCCCTGCATGCCCATGGGACCCCTTCAAGTAAAGACCTTACTTACTTGGATCCGCTTAGCATCACTCCCATGGGAGTTTGTTTCCCGTTCTCACAATTGTGGCCTCTTCTAGAAGTCCTGAGCCCCAGAGGGGGAACGCTGCCAGTAAAGGATGTGGTAAGTCTGATTCAATGTCGAGTCACGGCTGCTTGTGCCAGCAGACTAGCCAGGCGAAGAAAGGGGTCTCTCTGTGGCCACCAGGGGAGGTAGGGATGCTACTGCCCAGTGGGGCCAGGGGAGAACACATCTGGCACCCACATGAACTGGCCTCTTCAACCAATTTTTTTTTAATAAAGGTTTTAGTTATTTATTTGATAGAGAAATCACAAGCAGGCAGAGAAGCAGGCAGAAAGAGAGGGAAGCAGGCTCCCTGCTGAGCAGAGAGTCTGACGCGGGGCTCCATCCCCGGACCCTGAGACCATGACCTGAGCCGAAGACAGAGGCTTTAACCCACTGAGCCACCCAGGCGCCCCGTCACCAACCAATTTTGACAGCATGTGGATGAGTACAGCAGCCATGGCCTGAGAAGGGTATGATGATCGAAGGTCATCTAGGAAGCCTCTAGGTCACCTATAAATCATCTAGGATGAGAGTCTGGGTCACCCCACCAGGTAGGTCATCTAGAACAGCAGAAGGAATCTACAATGGGTAAGGGCAGAGGAACAGGAAGCGGGCAGGAAACGGGATGATTGACCGTGTTCCAAGATTGTGTCAACCTTGTACATTTCCACAAAAGGAAGTAGGCAGAATCCTGGAGATGCTCTTCCTTTTTTTTTTTTTTAAAGATTTCATTCATTTATTCAACAGAGAGAGAGAGGTCACAAGTAGGCAGAGAGGCAGGCAGAGAGGGAGGGGGAAGCAGGTTCCCCTGCTGAGCAGAGAGCCCGACGTGGGGCTCGATCCCAGGACCCTGAGATCATGACCTGAGCTGAAGGCAGAGGCTTTAACCCACTGAGCCACCCGGGCACCTCTGGAGATGCTCTTCCAGTGGTGACCACATGCCGCTCGTGGGTCTCAGTGGTGCCAAGGTGGACTGCAGTCAGTGCTACAGGGTACTGCCCGGACCCGCCCCTGGAGACGAAGGCTTTCATGTCCTCTGTGGCCGGGAGTGCTGGCTGCCGAGGCTCAGAGAAGTCCCTCCATGGAGCTGCCTGCAGCTACGGGGACCCCCGTCCCAGGGGGCAGCCCTGCAGTGACTGGTTTGTGCACAGTGCAAAGGCCCCACACTCTGGTCCTGATTCAGGACCTTTCTGCAGGGCCAGGGGCCCCTCACCGTTCAACCACCGCATGCAAGCATTCATCTCGGGGAACCCGACCTACATCACTTGCAGCCGTGCCAAAAACTCACCTGGTACCCAGCGCTTCAATCTTTTGTCTCCCGGCTGCAGCAGCGACGCTCCCTTTCCCTGGAACCATTCCTTGCATTTTGTCCCATCACGCCTGCTTGCCTTAAGCTACAGTCACAGATGTCATCGATTGTCCCAACCCCTCCATGCCTCTCAGTGACTACTGCTCATTCATTGTCTCATCCTTTTCCACGAGTGTGCTCACAGACACAGCAGTAAGAGCTCTGTGGTAGTCATGTGCTGCCACGCATTATATATACGTGGGAGGAGTCATAAATAATACAACAGCTGCATATGCTCCCTCTGCCATCAGAAATAAAGCATAACAATAAAACTGAAGCCCCTTGAATTCCTTACTTACTGATCAAAGTCTCCACCAATATCCGGAGGCAACCACGCTCCTGAATTTAGTGTTTAGCATTTTTTAACTCTAAAAAAATGGAATTAAATGGCACATGCATTCATACTCAACTTTTTTTCACTCAACGTTGTGAAATTCATTTGTGTTGACACATGTAACTAATTTATTCATTTTGTGTCCATACAGCCTCCTATAGGATAAGTATGTATCGTTTGTCGATTCTCCAGTAGGTGACTTTAGGACCCTCCCCCACCAGCTGTAGCAGCATGTTGCCGTGAGTGTGCCTGTCTCTGCACATTTGGGCAAGTTCTTCTGGGGTTGACTCTTCGAGAGTAGGATTGCTGGGTTGTGGAGTACATGCATCCTTAACTACTAGAAATTGCGAGACGGCTGTCGAGAATCGCTAAATCAGTTCACGCTCTCACCGGCAGCGATTGGCTCACCTGCCCGGTTCACAAATCCACAGCCTTGTCAATTTGGGCAATGACAGATTTTTAAGTTATAACCCATCTGTTATGTGTGAAATGGCATGTCCTTGGATTTAATTTCTATTGGCTTAAATCTTAGTGAAAGGAAGCTTCTTGGGGCGCCTGGGTGGCTCTGTGGATTAAAGCCTCTGCCTCTGGCTCAGGTCATGATCTCAGGGTCCCGGGATCGAGCCCCGCATGGGGCTCTCTGCTCGACGGGAGGCGGGGGGGGGGGCGGTGTCTGCTTCCCGCTCTCCCTCTGCCTGCCTCTCTGCCTACTTGTGATCTCTGTCAAATAAATAAATAAAATCTTAAAAAAAAAAAAGTAAGCTTCTTGTGTTTCCTGCTCAAAGATTATTTGTTGGGGCACCTGGGTGGCTCAGTCAGTTAAGCATTTGTGTTTGGCTCAGGTCATGAACCTGGGGTCCTGGGATCGAGCCCTGCGTTGGGTTCCCAGCTCAGTGGGGAGTCTTCTTCTCCCTCTCCCAGCCTTGTGCTTTTTCTCTGTCTCAAATAAATTTTAGAAACGATTTTTTGTACAGGAGTGCCTGGGTGGTTCGGTTTGAGCTTCTGATTCTTGATTTTGGTTCAGATCATGATCTTGGGGTTACGGGTTTGAGCCCTGTGTTGGGCTCTGCGCTCAGCTGGGAGTCTGCTTCTCCCTCTCCCTCCCTCTCTGCCACCTGCCCCATGCTCTCTCTCAAATAAGTAAATCTTTAAAATTTATTTGTGGCACGAATGGGTACAAAAGGCTCTGAGTCATTCATTCTGGTTCATGCATCTGTCCTGCTTGATGCCTGCAGAGATCCCATTCCTAGACTCTGCATATGCTATACGTTGGTTCATACACCTGGCTATCTACCAAAGGCTTTCACATCCTATCCCTACCATGTCCCCTAGCCAAAATCCATTTCTGAGGATTGTCTCTTCTTGGCTTTGTGTTTTGATTATGTTGCTCATGATGCTGACCTATTCCTGTGACTTTGCCGTGGCAAAGGCCCCTTATCTGGAGACGAATCTGTCCTCTAACCTCATGCTTGGCTGAGGCCTTACATCTGTGACCTCGACCCAATTCATCCTAAACCAATCATAAATGTAGGCTGCCAACAGGCTGACCCCGGCTCTCCTGTTTCTGTCACGGGCACTACTAACCCTTTGGTCAGTGGGTCCTGAAGGCTTCATCAGTTCTGGTGTCGGTCTTGCTCCTTCCCCCAGGAGACACGAGGCAGGAAAGCTTCCTCAAGCCATAGGGACAACGGATCTAAGATGCTCTAATTGCATCCAGCCAGTCGCTGACTAGTGTCCATTTGTTCTCTGTGAACTCTACTTCTATCATTTTTGTCCTGCTGTCACCTCGCTGATTCTTGGAACGAGCCAGAAGAGCTGTGGAGAACCCCTAAGGTCCCCAGTGATGTCCACAGGGGACCTGGAAGATTGCCAGGATCCAGTCTCTGAGGAGGATTTCTGAGGTCTCGGGGCCTTCCTGAGCTTCACTAGGAGAGAATCCCAGGAGGCTGCCTGAGGCTGAGTCAGGGAGTCCCTGAGGATGCACTGAAACTTTATCGGAAGATCTCTGGAGATTCCCTGAGGTCATGTAAGGCCGGGATCCTGGAAGAATTCATCAGGCTATGCAGCAAAGGAGCCCTGAGGATCTACTGAGGGTGTGTCAGCTGGGGATCACCAAGGATCCACTGAGATCACCCCAGGAGAAGATTCCTGGAGTTTCTACAGTGACAAAAGGGGATCCCTGGAGAGTTCCCACGGTTGTCATTCATCCAACAAACATTTATAGAGGCAGAAGACATAGACCCCGCCCAGCAGTATCTCACAAGCTATCTGTGGACACAGATATAATGCAAACAGTCAGGTAGGTGTTGCATGGTGGATACAAGGAGCTGTGGAAAGGGTATAAAACTCCGTGTCGGAGGGGTAAGCGAGCCATTCTGCTCTTCCAGGAGGGGCAGCCTCTGGGGACGGGTCGCATATGGCTGAGGCACTGCTTAGAAAGCACCTGGTGTAGTATCTCGCCAATGGCAAGAACTACATCAGTGCTCCGTATCAGTAAGTGAGGAGCCATGGGAAACACATATATAATCCAATTTTTGTTTCACAAGAGAACTGGCAGAGGTGGGTCAAGGGGCTCCCAGAAGTTAAACTGCGCTGCAGTCCTGAAATGCCAGCCCCCGACTTCTCGGTCCCTGGTCTGTGACCGAGAGAAATCCGGTGCAGGCCACGCACGTCGCTTCACGTCTTCCAGGGGCTGCGGCAAATTAAAAAACAACAACACCTAAAAATAACTTCAGCAACGTATTGCGCCCAGTGCACCGCGACTATTACGTTATCGTGTCACCAGTGTAGACTTCTTCTTAAAGATTTTATTAATGTATTTGAGCGAGCGCGCGCGGGAGCAAGCAAGAACAAGTGCAAGAGCACTAGCCCGGGCAGGAGAAGCAGTGTCTCCCGGCTGAGCAGGGAGCCCCGCGGGGGCTCGATCCCGGGACCCTGGGATCAGACCCGAGTCCAGGGCAGACGGCCGACCGACCGAGACGCCCACCAACGCAGACTTACTCTGTCTTCGCCGGTTTGGTGCCGACTCTTCGAGCGCCGAGTTCCGCGCGCCCCCAGGCCCCGCCCCCGCTCCGTCACCCCCCGGCGGCCCCCTCCACCGTCCCCGCGCGCCCCTCCCGCCGCCTCGTCCAGCAGCAGAGAATAGGGCTGGGTGTGGGCCCCAACCAGCCTCCGGGACACCAACCCGAGCCGCCGGGGCCGCAGCTACCGCGTTTCCTCCCCAGCGTCGCCCTTAAATGCCGTCAGCGCCCGCGCCGTGCGTCTGACGCGCCTGGGACGGAGGCGGGACTTCCGGGCGCGCGTAAGCACAACTTCCGGAAGGAGGCGGAAGAGCCTCTAGGCTCTAGGCTCGGGAGTCCCGGGAGTCCCGGGACCGCTGAGGGGCCACCCGGGGTTCAGCAAAGGGCAGCCGGGGTCGGCTGGCCGCACTCGAGGTGTCGGGGCCGCGGGTCTGAGGGATGAGGAGGGGCCATGGCCAGCGACGGGGCCAGGAAGCAGTTCTGGAAGCGCAGCAACAGCAAAGTCCCGGGCAGGTGGGTGTGACGGGGACGCCGGGTCGGGGTCAGGGGTCAGAGGTCAGGTGGGCGCGTAGGCCCCCCTGGGCTGCGGGTGGAGTCGGGGGTCTGGGGAGGGGTGACTTGGGCTGCGGGAGGACTGCTGGGGACGTCAGGGGCGTTGGGGGAACAGGGGGGTCGAGCGCAGGGTCTGGGAGCTGACAGTGGCTGCACGTAGATCGAGGCTTGAAGGGAGGAGGAGGAGCTGCCGGCGAGTTTGTCCTGAGACCGGCAGGCTCTCTTCTGTGAAACTGCTGGGCTCCCTGGGGAAGCCGAAAGGGACCGACTTGGGTCGCGATGGAGAGTTCGCTGGAGTGCAGAGGCTGGCCGGGGCGGGCTGTGCTGGCCGGGCGCTCGGTTTCTGCGAGGGGGCGTGGCGGTCTGACCCACTTGAATGGCCTTCTTGTCTCCCCTGTGCTCGGCGCCAGGATCTGCTCAAGTAGATTTGAGACGCCCTGTGAATTCCCACGTATCCCACTTTCTGGCCTCAAAACCATTTCCTTTCTTGAGTCAGCAGTAGGAAGCAGATTAAGAAAAAGAAAATTAAACAAGAAATGAAGTGGATGCAGTGGCTTGGGTGCACCCTGGAAGCTGTTCAGCTCCAAAGTCCTGGTCATCGTGTCGCTGATCCTGGCCTGGGCCCCGGGGACCGTGAGGACAGTACATGGACAGCGCCTGGGAGAAACTCAGCTGCTGGCGAACATAGACTAGAGAGAAACAGATGATGTCAGGGTTTCTAAACACTTTTTTTTTCTTAAAAGATTTTATTTATTTATTTATTTGACAGAGAGAGAGAGAGAGAAATCACAAGTAGGCAGAGAGGCAGGCAGAGAGAGAGGGGGAAGCAGGTTCCCTGCTGAGCAGAGAGCCCGACGCGGGGCTCGATCCCAGGACCCTGAGATCATGACCTGAGCTGAAGGCAGAGGCTTTAACCCACTGAGCCACCCAGGCGCCCCATAAACACGGTTTATTCTGTTTGGAAACGAAGGTCTGAGTACTGAAAATTAGTAATTGTGGTATTATAATTCTAGGTAGAATCATTTATAAGTACAGCTTATTCATGAGTTTTGCATAAGAAACACAAAGGGGGGACTGGTAGAATTGTAAACTTTGGAATTCACAGTGTTCAGTCAGAAACGTTCAGTTTTCAGAGTGGTTTGGGAGTTAGTAGGAGTGAGTTACTGACTGCTCAGACAGAGTAACTTCAGAGGGGATCAGCAGAGCCGGTCATAGATCCCATTTCACACCTAGAGTCGTGTGTGATTGAGGAAGAAAAGAGCTTTCTTCAAAACCAATGTCAGGGTCCATGGTGATGTAAAAATTCTGGAATGGCAGAGAATAGGAAGAGGTCCCAGTAGTGACGGAGACAAATAGTCCGGAACATAGACTCTGGGAAAAATGAGCCACATGGTGGTAGAACTTTTGTGTGTTGCCTTTAGGTCTTGAGGTTTTGGTTCTTCCTCAGTCTAAATAAACGCTGATTCTTAACCAACCAAGCTCTAAGAAGAGTTGAGCTGCAGTATGGAGTTATAATGGTGAATAAACACTTGGACTGGACTGATGACTGTGTCTCTTGGTAATTTGTCCTTGTATTGGGTTCAGTAGTGTTCCCTCCCGCCCCAGTTCATGTGAGTGTGACCTTATTTATTTATTTATTTGACAGAGAGAGAGAGAGAGATCACAAGTAGGCAGAGAGGCAGGCAGAGAGAGAGGAGGAAGCAGGCTCCCTGCTGAGCAGAGAGCCCGACGTGGAGCTCCATCCGAGGACCCTGAGATCATGACCTGAGCCGAAGGCAGAAGCTTTAACCCACTGAGCCACCCAGGTGCCCCAAGTGTGACCTTATTGGGAAATAGCATTGTTGCAGATGTACTCAAGTTAAAACAAGGTCATACTGGTTTAGGGTGAGCGCTAGTCCAATGACTGGTGTCTTTAAAAGAAGAGGGAAATTTGGACACAGAGAGACAGACATAGGGAAGATGGCATGTGAAGACAGAGGCAGAGACTGGGGCCATGGGCTCACAAAGCCAGGAATGTCAAAGATCCCAGGCAACCAGCGGAAGCTAGAAGAGGCAAGGCAGGATCTTCTTGGAAGACTTCAGAGAGAGTATGGCCATGCCAGCCCCTTGATTTTGGACTCCAAGCCTACAGAGCTGCGGGAGGATCAATTTCTGTCGTGTTATTATGGACACGGGAAGCTAATGTGGTCCCCAGCTTTCTTCTGTGAGGTTCTGCGTTGCCAAAGACAGACTTCTGTTTCCTTCTGATTTTGGTGCTGTGCGTGTCTTAGGCATTTTTTCGAGCAGCTCCCTTGTCGGATTTGCAGAGTTGGAGTGGAGTCTTGGAGAGCAGCCGGAGGTGGCCACTGCAGAGGGCAGGACACAGAGAAGGGGTGGGCCCTCTGGAAAGGCCTGCCCAGCGGTCTGTGCCCCGTGCCTCCTACGGCCTGGCTCTGGTGGTGCTGCTGTTTTGGGCACCAGAGGGGTTGTGAAGGTATGCCCTTTTGCCCATTGGTAGCTCACCTTCCTGTGGTGATCGCTTGCCCCATCCTTAGTCCTTACCTGCACGGGCACGGTGCTGGCAGAGTCCTGGCCCAATTCCTATGGCTCTGCTGGCCCTTTCAGTGCATCCCAGGGTCGTCTTGCTCTTGGAGTGTGGACCTTAGCCTAGGAAAACACAAAGGAGGAAGGATAGACTCACCACAGAATACAGATCTGTTAGGGGGTCTTTTATATAGCATCGGACGTCCTTGTGACAATAATGGCAGGTGGTCGCTGAGCTCTGTTTGCCAGGTGTGATTCTTGGTGCCCTGCAAGTGTTGGGTCTCCCTAGTGCTTCAACGTTACAAAGCAACATGCCGTCTTCCGGCTGACACTCCCTGAGGTCAGCTCGGGTTAAGGCTCTGAAATGCCATGTTTCCTCTGAAATACCATGTGGAGAAGCACAGGAAGGCCCTTTATAAGCTTAGCCCTGCCCGGTTCTCGAGCCTCTTCTCCCACCGCTCCTTGCTTGGAACGTTGCCCTCAGCGGTGCTGAGCGACTCGCAGGCTCCTCGCTGTCCACACTGTGTGATACCTCTGTCAGTTTCGTGCTCTCAGAGCTGCCCAGCGTGTTCTGTGCCTCCCTCTCCTCCCCTTTCCATGACTTATTTTATTTGTTTAGTTTTCAGAGTTCACCTCCAGTGCACCCCCTTGTAAAAGCCTGGCGTGTTTTCCTGCAGTCTGGACTAAAGTACCCATTTGTGCTTCAAACTCAGCACTTTGGCATGTGCTCCTTTTCTTCTCCCCACCGTGAGCTCTGCGAGTTTCGGAGTGTGCCTTCCTGCCCTTTGCATTGTTAGCGCTGATAAATGGGGATTGATTCAGACCGCCTTGCGGATTAACCTGGAGGGAATATGTGTTTGGCCAGGGTCTCACGCGTGAGAGGGGGTCTCGCCGGTGGTCCCCTGTCCTCTGCTCTCGCTGCTTCTTAGGTTATCTTTTTGGCTGGGGCTTTCTTGGACATTTCTCTTGCGGATGAGGCAGGCTGCGTGATACGGTGGATGCATCTCTGACTTGGTCCCGTGGTCTGGGTTTCAGCTTTTTTTTTTTCTAATCTCTGTGTGACTGTCACCACATTATGTCACCCCTGGGGCCACCGGTTTCTGCCAGTGTAACCTGATGAAGCTGGCTTAGACCTGAGCGGCTGGGACCTGCAGGCACATGTTTATTTGGTCTAGTCCGATTCTCTTTGATGAGCACGAGAGAAGGCCTCTTGGAGCAGCTTTGAGAATTTGAAAATTTATTCATTCGGTAGCTATTTGTTAACCCACACTCGGTGCCCGTGGCATTTGCAGGGGCTGGAGATACACCAGTGAGCAAAACGGGTCACAGCCAGTGCCCTCGCAGAGCTTACAGTGGGGCGGGAAGGGCAGAGAATGAAGACCATGAGTAAGTTAAGAAGAGGGCTCCCCGTGAGAAGGTGGGACCTGTTAGCCTCGTACCGAAAGCTCAAACAGAGCGTTGCGATGGAGGGTCCCACGAGGTACGTGGGGTGCGGAGGGTTTCCTGGTGATAAGACGGCCAGAGCAGGCCTCCCAGAGGAGGCAGCATTTGAGCAGGACTTGCAGGAGATGAGCGAACAGGCCCCCTGGGTGGCTGGGAGGCCAGTGGTCCGGGCAGAAGGCCAGCGAGTGCAAAGGCTCGGATCGGGAGCGGCCGTGGGGTGCCTGAGAAGCGCGGGGGGCCTGGTGACTGGAGGCGAGGGAAGAGGGGGCGAGCCCTGGGGCACGAGGTCTGGAAGGTGGTGGGGGCCGGCCTCGTGGTCACAGCGGAAAGACATGGGCTTTCCGTCTCTGACTCTGACGGGGTCTGGGCAGAGGTGTGGCGGGGTCCCTCCGGCCTCTGGGTGGGTGGTAGGTTGAGGCTGGGCGGGCAGGCGCGCAAGCAGGGAGACTGGTTCCCAGGCTGTGGCGAACATCCAGGTGAGAGGGTGGCGGCGCCCTGGGGACCAGAGGGTGGAAGGTGGGATCCCGGCAGGTTCGGTCTCTGGCTCTCTGGGGTCTCTTCTTTCTTGGGCCACTGACTCACCTGGGTCCCGAGGGGCGGTTGCCCTCTGCAGTTGCGGGTAACTAAGTGGCAGGATGAAGTCACCGCCCCCGCGTGCACGAGCGAGGCTGCCCTCCGGTGTGGGTCCGCCACTGGCTGTGGCAGCTCGGCTCTGCCTGGCCACCAGCTCTGCCCACAGGAGGGGGTGCGGCCGGTGGGGCCTGGGAAGGGTGACGTTTGTGAGTGAGATGGTGGCAAGAAGGGCCCAGATTGAATCCGTTGAGGCTGTGGGTGCTGGGGGTAGAGCTGGAGCAGGGGACAGCTCACGGTGCTGTGGGACAGCTTTCAGCTTCTGGCGGGCACAGCCCGAGGTGCCTCCGAGCCGGGGAGACGTTCGCTCCACGGTCGTCTTAATAGGCCACTGTCACTCATCAGCTGAGGGGCGACAGTTCGTGCATTCAGGGCATACTTCGTGCGCCAGGTCCCATGCTGAATGCCGAGCCAAGAAGTGGGGCTCTCAGAAGCCGCTGGGGCGAGGGACACAGCGCGTCAGTATGCGTTTCGAAGGTTAGCATCTGGGGGCGTTGGTGGAAGCACAGGACCCTGTGGCAATGGAAGGCCGTGCCCTTCCGGAAGAGGTCCTGCCTGACCCGAGCCCTGGGGATGGGGAGGGAGCCATCCCGCTGAGAGGCGGAGATGTGGGGTGGGCGACAGAGCGCTCCTGAGAGGGGACCCCCGGGGCTGAGGAGGAGGACGGCAGGGGAGCCTTGTGAGAAGAGGGACGGGAGGCGGGCCGGGCTGGGAAGGCCACAGAGAAGAGCCTCGAGAAAGCACCGAAGGGTGGCAATACGGTCCTGTTCATCGTCCTTGAGGAGAGGGTGGGGGGGGGGGG
>CM052807.1:117278332-117361284 GCA_028533885.1 Nasua narica | reverse complement strand
CCCGCCCGCCCGCCCGCCCCGCGCCGCCGCCGCCGCCGCTGCCCGGGCTTCGGGGGCCGCTAACGGTCCCGCGCCCCTCGGCGTCCGCGCCCCCGCCCCGCCCCGCGCCCGGCCGAACAGGCGGCTCCGGCGGGCGACGGGCGCGATGGGGGCGGCGGAGCCGCTGCGCTCGGTGCTGTGGGTGAAGCGGCAGCGCTGCGCCGTGAGCCTGGACCCCGCGCGGGCGCTACTCTGCTGGTGGCGGAGCCCGGGGCCCGGAGCCGGCGGCCCTGGCGCGGGTGAGTGTCGCCGCGGCCCGCGGGCTCGGCCAGGGAGCTGGGGAGGGGGCACGGACGCGGCCTAGCGCCCGGGGTCGGGGGTGGGGCGTGCGCTCCGGGGACCCGGTGACATAGGGCGAGTCGGGGCGGTGCAGGCGGGGAGGGCCGGACACCGGGCGCCCGCGGTCCCCTGCGTGGATGCGCCCCGGGCGGGCGAGGCTCGGGCCGGGCGGTGTCGCCTGGTCGCGGCTGCATCGCGCACACCGGCCCGCGGGGATCTGAAGGGCACCTTCTGGATGAGGTTGGTCACGGATGGATCCCGAGAGGTGCGGGCGCCCCGCACTCGGTTTCGGTTTAAACCAAGGACGGACGCTCTTCTTCAGCGGGGCCCCCAAGCCGAGAGGCAGCCGTGCAGGGTAGGGAATTCGTGTTGTAAAGCGGAGGAAGGGGCTCCTGCCCTTCCGTCTGGGATGTGCTCTGGGGGGAGTTGATTTTGGTACCACAGGCTGGGCACATGACCTTCGGAGGCCCTCCCGACTTGGAGAAGTGTGATTTGGATAAAAATGGAAAGGACACACCCGGCCCAAGGGCTGCTCCCTCCCGAAGGAGAAGGGGCCAGGGGCGCCCTGGCAGAGCTGTCTGCTGGCCATGGGCAGAGGCTGATGGAGGAGGCGTCATTTGATCCTGGGGAGGAGGGTTGCCCAAGGTGGTGTTGGACAGTGGGAAAGGGGAGAGGCCCCAGAGCAGAGGAAGCCCAGGGCTGGCCAGCGGGGGCGTGTTCCACTTCATTCATTTGTCTTGTGCAAGGTTTTGTGGAGGGCCTGTCAGGGGCGTGGGGTGGTATCCTGGCCTTGGTTCAGTGCACAAGGCAGCAGCCCTGGGCGCGTCGTTTTCCCTGGAAGGGATACCGAGGGGTGCCCATGCAGAGGCCTGTGTGTCTGAGGAGAACCCCCTGCCCCGCCCCCACAGGTGGAGACAGGTGGCTGCCGTCCAGGGGAGGCCAGCAGCCCTCCCTTAGGTGGCCGCATATGACTGCAGACCTGGGACCCTGCCGTGGGGAGGGGCAGTGCAGATGGGAGGCACAGCAGGGGCCCTAAGACCAGGGGGGGGGTGGTTGAGGAAACGGGCCCCTATGGATGCAAGGGGGGGGTTGAGGTAGGATCTCTTTTTCTGTGAGTGCTTGGGAGCCCCCAGGAGGGCTTTATCCAGCCCCGCCTTCCTAAAGGATCCCTGCAGAGTGCACAGAGGAGGTGAAAGGAAGTGCAGTGGGGAGGCTGCTGACCCAGTCGGGCCGAGTAGGGGTGAGCAGGGCGGAGTGTGCATAAATGCGGAAGCTGAGAGGGGAGCACAGTCCAGGTTTGTAGTCCACTGAAGTCACGGCAGGCGCTGCGGGATTTATGGTTTTAATTATTGGGGGTGGGCATTGCGGAGGCCGGGATTCTCTCCCGGACAGGGTTTGGGATGCCTTTTAGACGCCTTGGGGATGGTCAGGGTGCCACGGGCGCTTCCTGACGCCAAGGCGGGGAGGTTCGGTGGGTTGGAGGAGGGGTGGGCAGAGCTGGAATGGAGGTGGGGTCAAGGTCAAGGGTGGCCTCGGACCCAAGACCAGCACTTGGTTTCCGGCCTCTGGCATCAGAAGCCCTTTCTGTGGCGGGGTGTCTGCGAGCCTACGCCTGTGTGATCTTACTGAGGTCCCTTTGGGAGAAACGTCTTACCTCAGGTCTCACCTTCCGGCCTCCTGGCACCAGCCACCGGGGGGCCCTCTGTCTCGCTCTTGTTCCCTCCCGCTGCGGTGTGTGGTGCCTGGCCCGGCCCCCAGGCCTTGAGCTGCGGGGTCGATTTCTGGGCTCCAGGATGGGGCACCCCTCGCAGCCATCGCACTGCTGTTCTGTGTCCTATTCGCACACGGGCCCCGCGGGGCAGCTGTCCCCCTACTTTACTACTGGGGAGACCCAGCTCTGGAGAGTTTAAGTCACTGCCCCGCCTGTGGTCCCAGCGGGAGCGCGATGGGTCCCCCGCCAGCCAGTGGCAGTGCAGACCCCACCCCGTGGGCTGTCCGGGTGGGAAGGCCCTCCAGTGTGGGCACCCTCCGCCTGCCGCTGGCTTCTGATGGCTTCTGGTTGTCAGACTGGGGGCGCTGTGGGGCGGCGGTGCTCGCTGCGGGCGGCTCGCGTCCACGGCCACCAGCCCTCTTTCTTGGGATGGCGGTTGTTTTGCTCTTGCCAACCGTGGAGGTGCTTCGGGACGGGCTCAGCCAGAGCTTCTCCATCAGTAGCATAGTTCCCTCCCTGGAGAGGCCGGGGGCTGCGGGAGCCCCTGTCCGTGGGCCTCGTCCCAGAGGAGTCCTGTTCGCGTCACCCCGGGGTGCTTCCCAGCACCCTGCAGAGCACTGGGTGAGCGGCACCGAGAGGGCGGCACCAGCTCCGTGGGGGTTCCCCGTTACTTTGCACCCCAAAAAGGAAGCAGGCCTGTGGGAGATGACTGCGTGCTGGAGATCAGGAGGGTTA
The DNA here is from genome assembly GCA_028533885.1 of Nasua narica. Lineage (NCBI taxonomy): Eukaryota > Metazoa > Chordata > Mammalia > Carnivora > Procyonidae > Nasua > Nasua narica. The sequence continues at coordinate 117,358,520 of CM052807.1, read as the reverse complement.
GCGGGGCAGACGTGCCCCAGCCCGCGGGACGTTTCGTTCAGTTAGCTCCCCGGGACAGATGGGGAGGGAGTGCACTGGGCGTGCCGCAGCAGGGGGTCAGGAAGGGGGTGCACTGGGCGAGGTGTGGCCAGTCACGTTGTTTCACCGGACCCTCTTGCATCTCGAGACTATCATTTTGTTTTCAGACACAAAAACTGGAGTTGCTCCCAGAGGCAAAAGCCAGGTTCTCTTTTCTCTGCAGGCCGCCGTGCTGGGAGCGTGGCTCAGGGTTGGACGGCCAAGTTAGGACTGGGAATCGGGAGGGGCAGGGTTCTCTGGTCCCAGAGAGGGCCGCTCTGCCCCTATGGATGCCGCGAGAGCGGGTGCCCCTGGGCGCTAGCCTGGTCGGAAGTGAAGCCAACTGAAAACAGGAAACTCAGCAGAAGCATCCTGGCTCAAAGTGGGTCATGCTAGTTGAACTTGAGACAGACTGTAGCCGTATCTGGGTTGTACCCTCAGGCTCTGAATGCGTTGTTTTAGGGTTGGGGCTGGCAGGAGTGGGCGTGCTTGTGTGTGTGTGTGTGCGCGCGTGCGTGTGCGTGCATGTGTGTGTGCGCATGCGTGTGTCTGGGGTGGGGGGTAGGCACTGCCGCCCAGGCTCCACCGTTGGAGGACAACCCCCCCTTCCACCAGCCCCACCTGGAACGCCCCCCCCCGGCTGGTGGTGAGCTCCTTGGCCAGGTCACTGCTGTATTGAGAAAGGGTGTCTCTGACGCCGCCAGGCAGTGCCAAGCAAAACGTAGGCAAGCCACGGAAACTGACAGAAACTGCAAAATCTAGAAACACAGAGAAGCAGGTACAGAGAAATCACCCTTAGTCCCACCCTTAAGCGGTGACTACTCTTTGGTGTTTTTGTCTATGTAAACACGCGTGAAGGAAAAGCTAGGGAAATATACCGCAGAATGTTGTCCAGGGTACTCTTTACTCACTTAAAATGTGACTTTTGAAAATCAGTTTTACCATTTGATGTCTGGCGTTGGCTCAGGTCATGATCCCAGGGTCCTGCCTGCATCAGCTCCCAGCTCGGCAGGGACTCTGCTTGTCCCTCTTCCTCTGCCCCTGCCCCCAGCTCATGCACGCACCTGGGCTCGCGCGTGCTCTCTCTCAAATAGATAAAATCTTTATTTTTTTAAGTTATTTATTTATTTATTTGACAGAGAGAGCGAGAGAGAGAGATCACAAGTGGGCAGATGCAGGCAGAGAGAGGGGGAAGCAGGCTCCCCGCTGAGCAGAGAGCCTGATGCGGGGCTCGATCCCAGGACCCTGGGATCATGACCTGAGCCGAAGGCAGCGGCTTTTAACCCACTGAGCCACCCAGTTGCCCCAATAGATAAAATCTTAAAAAAAATAAAGTCAGCATTATTGAGGTATAATTTGTGACACTAAAATACACACATTTTAAGGGTATAGTTTGGTGACTTTTGATTAATATATGCACCTGCCTAGGCATCCCCCCATCAAGATCTAGGACATTCAGATCAGCCCAGAACCTTGTGCCGAGCTCCATCCCTCCGTCTCTGGGCGGCTCCATCACCAGGGATGCAGCTGACCTCTGACAGAATTTCCTGTAAGTGCAATGATGCAGTAAGTCTGTCTCAGGCCTCTCCATCTCACTTAATCCTTTTGCAGTTCGTCACTATCCATGGTTGGTTCCTCCTTGTTACAAAGTAGTAACTGCATTGTATGAGAAAACCGGTTTGTTTTTTGTTTATCCATTCACTTGATGGACTTCATGGCTGTGTGAATAAAGGTACTGATCGTTTGTGTTCAGTCCTTTTGAGGAGCATGTGCTTTCCTTTCTCTCTGATGCGCAGTTAGGAGTGGAAAACTAGCATAGGAGACTGCGTGTCTTAAAAGATGATTTTTCTTGGTTGTGCAGTGTTTTATTACATGAACACCACAAAGGCCGTTTTTAGTCACTGATGATGTAAAAGTTCCTCAGGATTGGACTGGGGCACCTGGGTGGTTCAGTGGGTTAAGCCTCTGCCTTCTAGTGGATATATGGATATATAAGGATATATCCTTTGACCCATTGGTCTCCTATTTGATCCTTTATCTCAAGGAAAGACACTAGTGTTTGAGGAACTGTCTTTGACGATTGAGAAGGCTTGTCTTCTGTGTGTGCTAAGACTGCTGACAGTATTGGCTTTCCTCTCCTCCCTGGATTTCTCTGTCTTCTCCATGGGTCCAGACTTTGGCACACGGACTCTCTTATGGAAGGCAGCTAGGTTCTGCCTTTGGCACATAGCTCGTGAACGTGCAATTGGGCCTGAGTATGGCGCTCTTCACTCTTCCAGCCTTGGGCTGACTTGGGTCCCAGCGGTCAGCACCAGGTGGACCCAGGGCTTACTCTGCATCGTGACTTCCCCTGAGCTCGGCTTCCAAGTTTCTAACACCTGATTCTGCACTGGAGACAGCCAGTGTCCCAGGCTCTCAGATTTGCCCCTCCGACGGCAGCGTCTCGGCTTCACTCCTGGGCCTGGGTGCCACCCGCCGGCTGCTGGTTCTCCCGTGGCTGCTGCCGTGTCATGTCTCACACCTCTTCTCGCCCTCCCCCCGCCCCCCGCTGCACGTGCCTCTCTTTGTCCACAGACGGCTCTAGATGCCTTTTGCCACCTCCCACCTCTGGGCCTCTCCTCTCCATCTTTCTTGTTCACTGTCACCTCCTTGGGACACTCCTGTGATGGTGAACCCAGGTTGTGGGGTCAGAAGTCGGGAGAGCCCACTGAGCCCTTCTGAAGCAGCCTGGGTGCCACAGGCCTGTGCAGGCAGCTGGCTAGATGCGGCTGACCCGAGGCTCTGCTAGAAAGTTCTTCCACACATGCCACTCGCGGACCCGACGGGCATCCTGTTGCAGGCGTGGGGCTCGCATCAGCCTCTTTGATCTGGCCCCTTGGTACCCGCCCTCCCTGCTGCCTTCTGATTCTGCCGGATGCCTTCCTCCTGTTCCCCAGGTTTGAATATCACCCTCCTTCCAGGCCCAGCCCCCTAGGACATTGCCCTTCAGCAGTCTTCTTCCTTCGAGTTTCATATAGCTCTGTTGGTACCTCTCTGCTTTGTGTTGTGAGTTTGCTTTTTAGATTTTGCAACGTATTTGTCTTCTCTACCCCACATTCTCTCGAGGGGGGAATCCAGTGTCAGCTCGCCCCATTCTCCAGAGCTCCCCACCAAGCAGTGAGAGGAGAGGGCAGGAGGCATCTTTGTAGGTCCCACGGCCCCTATAGGGAGTCCTCTGTTCGCTGTTAGGCACACTTGCTTTTCTCTGAAGGGGTGTGGGTTTGAAACCACCAGCAGTGACTAGGAAGTGGAAGAGTTTGTGCAAAGCCCACAGATTCTCCACAATCCCGAGTGGTAACACCGCAAATCCCAAAGGGCCACAGACCAAATGCCCAGCCGACATGTCCTGTGGGCGTCCTGTAAACGCCCCATCCTGAAGCCCCAAGTAAGGCCATCGTCAGGTTATATAAAGCTGTGAGCTGCCCATTCTGATAGGGAGGAGCCTCAGTATATCCAAATAGGGAACAAATGGCAAACCCATCTACCTTTTTCAGGAAAGAACAGACTCCCTCCAGATTTGGGTAGGAGCCCCTGTAGGAAGAGGGGCTCAGCCTCTATGGTCTTAGCAGGTGTTGGAAAACAAGACACTCCTGCGAGGCTTCCTCAGGCACCTGCCACCCTTATTATCAGATTCCCTGATTTAGTAGTAGCCCTACGTGGTCAGAAACGTTGTAATTTCTCTGAGGTTATTCAAGGCTAACTCTTATTTGTTACTCTAAAACAGGCCCCCAAACATTTTCTTAAAGGGCCAGGTAGCAAATATTTTAGGCTTTGGGGGCCACAGTTCCTCACCTCTGCTGTTTTAGAATAAAAGGAGCTACAGACAGTATGTAAATGAATTCATGTGGCTGTGTGCCAGTAAAACTTTATTTATAAAGGCAGACAGCTGGCTGGATTGGCCTGCAGCTTGCTGACCCTGCTCCAAATCATTATTTATGAAGAGGGAATAGTCATGTGATGTATTGTAAAAGCAGCTAATCCAGACGACTAAAAATATTTTGACCTTCAAAACAAGCAAGCAAACAAATCTGGTCATCTGGAAAAACCGATAGTGCAGTTTGGGAAACTCACCCATTTGGGTTCTGGTCCCATCGCGCACTGGTCTGTGAGCAGAAAGCTCACTCTCCCTCCGAGGAGCAGCATCTCCACGTGCAGACTGGGCTCAGGCATCGGAGTTGGTCCGGGTTTCACACAAACCTGCCTACATCCCCCAAAGTGTGAAGCAACTTAAGAACAGAAGGAGCGTGTTGAAGTGATACAGTCTAGCCAATGAAGTGATACAGTCTAGCCTGGTGTGTGTTCCACAGGCACTTGATAGAGGGTGTACTCTAGTGTTGGAGAAATGCCACGGATCCTGTTGGTTGATGATGCTGTTGGTTCTTAATATCCTTGCTGATCTGTCTAGTTGTTCTATGGATTGTTGAAGTCTCCAACTATGATTATGGACTTCTCTCTCTCTCTCTCTTTTTTAAGAGTCTTCTTTATTTGGCAGAGACAGCGAGAGAGGGAACACAAGCAGGGGGAGTGGGAGAGGGAGAAGCAGGTTCCCCGCTGAGCAGGGAGCCCAATGCAGGGCTCGATCCCAGGACCCTGGGATCATGAACTGAGCTGAAGGCAGACGCTTAACGACTGAGTCTCCCAGGCACCCCAACTGTGGACTTCTCTATTTGCCTCGTAGTTCTGTAAGTTTTTGCTGTATGTATTTTCCTGCTCTGTTGTTTGATGCATACATCTTCAGGATTGCGATGTCTTCATTTGGGGTTCGCCCTTTCTCATTATATAATGTCCCTCTCTGTCTCGGGTAGTTTTCTTTGTTCTGAGAACCACTTTATGTGTTAACAAGCCACTTTTCTTTCTTTCTTTCTTTCTTTCTTTCTTTCTTTCTTTCTTTCTTTCTTTCAGCAAGCGTGTGCACAGACACACACACACACACACACACACACACACACACACACGAGTGGAGGGGGAGGGGCAGAAGGAGAGGGAGAGAATCTCAAGCAGACTCTGAGCTGAGTGCAGAGCCTGACAAGGGGCTCGATCTCACGACCCTGAGATCATGACCTGAGCTGAAATCAAGAGTCGGACGCTTAACTGACTGAGCCACCCAGGCGCCCCAGCTCCGGCTTTCTTCTGATTAACGTTGGCATGACGTGTCTTTTACTTTCTACCTGTTCCACTGTTAGATTTGAAGTGAGTTTAGACCATATACGGTTGAATCATGTTTTTAAATCTCTGTCTGATTTTTCCCTCACCGTCACCTGCCCCCTGAGCGCACAGGAGGCTCAAACTTTGACCCAGCGCGGCAGGCCACACCACTGGGGGCAGGCAGGGGCGTGCAGCGGCCTACCCCTGGCCCATCCCATCTGCTCCCTCTGGCACAGGGCTCTGGTGTGTGATGTTGTGTCCTAAACACAGCTATGCCCTTGACTGTGAACTTGCTTTTGTTGTGGCCCCGGGTCGGGCACGCTGGGTGTCTGTGGGGGCCGTGCACAGTGGCGTGCCCCAACCGTCTCGACCCCACCCCGTCCTCACGACGCGTACGAAGCCCCTCTCCTGTTGGGTAGGAGGCTGCCGTGGGCGCTCAGGTTCATCCGGGAACTTGGAGCAGAAAGCCGATTCATGACCGGCACTGTTTCTCATCTGAGTCATGACCGTGGAGTAAATTCAGTCTGAGCACGTTGCGTCGAGCACGGAAGGGCGTAGGGAACAGACCTGACAAGGGGGACAACAGAAGGCAGAGCCCCTTCAGCTGTCCCCAGCCGGCTCTGCCCAGATTGCCGCGGAGCTGGTGGTCTCGCGGGCATCGCCTGCGACTTTGCTGGAATATGGTGGCCCCTCGGTCCTCACCTTTACCGGGGGGTTAACTGCCTGTCAACACAGGCCCCCTCCTCGTGAAGGGAGGCACAGGGGCACTGTCACCAGAGCACTCAAACTTTCAGCTGAGATTTGGTTGCAACATTTCAGACCAAAGTCGGGAAGGACTCTATGAGAACATTTTTCTGAGTTTATAATAATTGTAATATTTGAACCAGGACCAGCAGCCCTTAAAATGGATTGTTTTATTGTTATTAGAAGATGGCACCAGGAGCTGAAACACACAGAGGCATGACGGAGCCCGGCCGAGGTCCGATGGGGGTGGTGGGGAGGCCCGGGGCGGCCACACGTTCTGGCTTACTGCATTCTAGGAAGGATTCTTTATAAGAAGACATACAGACCCTAACAGGATGGCCTGCCCCGGGATAGTATTATTTATCCTTCAAAACTAGATACTCCAATACAGCCGTGCTGTCCTCGCTGCTGGATTATTGTTTAAACAAAGGCTTTTCACCCATTTCTGAATGGCTTTTGGCTGTTGGCGTGCACCCCGTGTGGCCTGTCTCGGGCCCCGGGGTTGAGGTGGGGCACATGGGGGCCAGGGGCGGGCAGGGCAGCAGCGGCAGAGAGGAATCCGTTTTGCCAGGGTGAATTCTGGGCCTGGCACTCACCGTCTGTGGCCCAGACGCGCTGTCCGACCCCCGAGGAGCCGAGCCGCGCGAAGTCTGCCTCGGAGCCCGTCCGGAAGGCGGGGGTCCTGCTGCCCCTCCCGTCGCCCTGAGGATTAGCTGCGCCTGTGAGTTTTGCACAGCCCGCACTCCCCACGGTATCGTTGCTGTGTCACCGTGCGTCACACGGTGCGACCGCGCCGGGCGCCCGTGAGATGGTGGCCTATGGGGACCCACAGGCAGACCCATCCTCGGGGAGCCGCGACCTAGCAGGGATGCAGAGCGCGGGCTGTGCGGGCGTGTGCACATGTGACCGCCAACCGGGCAGGTGCGAGGGCGGGGGCGCCAGGAGGCGGGGTTTAGGCTGAAAATGGGGGGGGACACCCCGGGTGAGGCGGGTCACTGGTGTGTGTGTTCGTTCTAGGGTGTGTGTGTGTGTGTGTGTGTGTGTTCTAGGGAGTGTGTGTTTTCCAGGCTGCAAGGCGGTGTGTGTGTGTGTGTGTGTGTGTGTTTTCCAGGCAGGCATGTTTAGGTTACATGCATGAACCGGATGCATTCCTTCCGTGCTACTTTGGCATTGATGTCGCGGTAGGTAAGCGGTAGATGTGTTGTCAGTGAAGGGGAGGGCCCAGGCTGAGGACCCTATCTTGAGGTTGGCTTATGTTTAATAGCCTAAAATAGAAATATCAAGTAAGTATTCAAAACGTATGGTTTTCTTTTTCTCATTTGGGCTGAACATGTGCCTCTCCTCCTGTATTTTTCTTTATTTTGACCTGGCTTAGTTTTTACAGTGTTCCAAAAGTGGACATTACTTAAAATATCAATTCCAAACTTCAGCAGCAGGACCTAAACTAGCCTCGGGCCCACTTCCCGCCGGCGCTGGACGGTCGGGACGTTTGACGTCCCCGGAGGGGGAGGACGAAAGAACGAAAACACCTGTGGCAGAATGTGTGCGTTTTCCTCACACGGTTGTGGTTTCTCCTAGCTCGTACTGGGCTGTGTCTTCAAACTCGGTGCTGCCCTGGGCACCGTCTGGGTGTCGTGGCCGGTCGCCCCGTCTCCCCATTTTTACTCTTTGAACGCAACTGGCTCTTCCTGTACTTGGACTGTTTTTCTTTTTAAACACTCTTCCTCTGGAAGCGGAGAGAGTCTGTCGTCGTTAATACAAGCACCTCTTTAGTTCTGTGGTTATGACCACCTTTGTCTGAACCTGTGTTTCTCCAAATCTGGGATACCCGAGAAGGTCATAAAACAGTCTGTTTCTGCCAGATTCCAAATGAGGTCTTTTCAAGACCAGAAATAACTGAGACCGGCGTGGTGGGAAGAGAGGGAACAGCCAGGAGGGAGGTCGCCCGCGTCCCCAGGTGCGTGCAGGGCCGCTGCCGTGGGGGAGCCAGGTAGAGGTGTATCTGGACGAGCCCCCGTGTCGTGCTGTGTGTCGGTTGCATGGTGCACGTGTTTCTGAAGTATTTGGGACCCGCTCAGTATGTTGACTGGGCTGAGCACGGGTTGGGAGCCTCACTGAGGACCAGGAAGGTTGTAGACATCGTCTCAGATCTTCTCGAATGCCTGCCTTTGGGTCGCTGCTGCGTGGCTCTGAGTTCAGGGGTCCCTGGGACGCGTCTGGGACACCGATACCGGACTCCAGGGGAGCAGGCCTGGGGAAGCTCTCGCGAGGGGAGGGGACAGAGCTGGGCAGGTGGGGCCAGGTGGCCAAAGCCACAGTGTGTCCCACAGAACAAGTCCTGTGTGCATGACAGGCCAGCGACCCCCCAGGGCTGCAGAGCTGGTGGACAGCGAGGGCCAAAGGTCGGGGTGATGCACAAGGACAGGTGACCAGCCGGCGGGGTCTGCTCTACCAGGAGCAGTGGGGGGACAGTGTTGCCTCCCGTCCCTCCCCCAGCTGTGTGTGTGCGTGCACACGCACACCCACACACACACACGGGCCACGGAGCCAGGACAGTTCCCACGGGGTCTTCGGAGCAGGAAGAACGGACAGGCCGGTCTGTGTTAGCAGACAGGCTGCTGGGAGGGGATCAGGAGGCACTCGCGACATTTGATGCCTCCATTGTTCTCTCTAATCTGGTAGGAGACCCCCCCATGGCCCCCCATCCAGCCCCCCCACCACCGCGAAGGCAGGGCTCCACCCGCTGTGGGGATCGTCCCTGAATTGGGACGTGCTGGCCTTCCCCGGGCACCCAGTGGCTGCGGGCTCCCGTGGGATCTCACCCGAGCCTTCGCGGAGATGGTGGGAGCCCATTTCCTCTCTCCCCGCGGCCCCCAGGAGCAGGGACGGGGGCCTGTCCTGTAGTCGTGGACGGCCATCGGCCACCAGTCAGGTTGTGCCCCGTGCCTGTCCTGTTGGGGGGGGGTCACCCAGACGGACATCCTTTCCCAGCTCAGGAAGTTTTTAAAATCACCACTGAAAAGAGCATCTCAGCGTCGTAACTGGGTGTCGGGGAGAGGTCCTGTCAATGGTGCCGGTAACCCCGCGGCATTCCTACCAGGCTGCCTTAGGATTTCGCTGAACTTTGGATGAAAATCTTCAATTCTGTTGGAGGCATCTGTGCTGATTCCGACAGTCGTCCCGAGTGTTTGCTGTTTCGGGGCAGTGTGAGGGCGCGGGGACGAGAACGGGGGGAGGTCTGGGGCCCGCACCCCCTCCAGCACCCGCAGGCTCGGGCAGGAGGGCAGGTGGCGGCAGGGGCTCAGGTGTTGATTTACCTGCGTGGTGAGCGGCGGGACGTCCCCGCGAAAGATTCAAACAGAGCACGCCGCGTCCACATTTGTGTCTTCGTGCCCTCGGGGGGTGGGGGGGTCAGGCTGGGAGCCCCCCCAAGGCAGGGCTCCTGGGTAGCAGTGCCAGTGGGTGTGAGGATGGAGCACTCTTCGCCGGCTGGGGACACAGCAGAGAAGGAAGCTTCTGGAAAGGGGCGGCAAACCAGGGAAGAGAGGTTTTAGATTTAGAAGGCTGGGTGTGGGGCCCCTGTGGGATGTACGTGCACACACATACAGGAGACGCCCCCATTCCCCTGTGTCCCCAAGACTGGCCTCAGTTTCCGTCTATGTTTTCTGTGTAAAGAACAGGTTGCAAAGCACAGTGATCCCCTCGGGCAGCGGTTCTCTGTCGGGGACGGTGCCCCCAGGAGACGCTGGCCAATGTCCGGCAATGTTGGGGTGCCCCCCGGCATTCGTGGCTGGAGCCCAGGGATGCTCCCCAAATCCAAATGTGGCCAGGATGGCCCCACCACGAAGAGATGCCTGCGGTTCCAGTGAGAAGCCCTGGTCTCGGGGAGTTTTGTGGTTTCCAGCATCTTTCTGTCTGCTGGAGAAACCTGTCTAGTCCAGGAGCGTACTTCACTAGGTGTTTAAAAGGAGGTGTCAGGTCGTTACTTTTATAAAGTAATAGGTGACTCCCGAGAGCCTCAGCCGGCCGCTCCCTCTGCAGACGGGGCCACGATCAGCCCGAAGAAGGCAGTGATGAGGAGTAAGATCCGAGGTGGTTTCACCGGGAAGATGCTTAGTGCATCAGCAAGGAAAGCGCAGACTCTGGCTGGGGTCAGGGGTACTGCGCCCCTCTAGCGGGGGCTGGGGGGGTGGCTGCTGCAGGGGGTAGGCCAGGCTGTGGGACGGGCCAGCGTGTACCCTGGGCCCCCGCATCTTCATCTGGGGAGTCCTGTCCAACGCTGTGGCCACCAGCCAGCTCCGGGGTGTCCTGGAAGTAACCTTTCCTCCTGCGGGCCTTCTGACCTCTCATCCCACTGCCTGCTCCTTTCCAGAAGACCATTCTTTTGATTCTGGTCTCACATTGTAGTGCGAGGTCACACAAAACGCAAGCAAAGATTAGAGAAATGCTGATATCGTGTAGAAAATGGAAGTGCCCCCAAATTTCCACCGTTAACTCTCCGCAAGTCTCCAAGCGTATCTCTGCCCCGTGCTCCTGGCCAGCCTGACCCTGCTGGACACATCCCCTCCCGGCCTTCCAGGGCTCCTTCGAGCCCCATGCCCATCCAGGGCTTCCCTGGCCCCCGCAGGCAGTGACTTCCAGACCACGGGAAGTTGCTGAAATGCCGCAGCAGTGGGTTTCTATGAGCCGCGACCCACACAGCTCTCCATGCGACAGCCGGCCTGGGACCAGACCACCAGTTTCAACGCTCTGCTGCGCAAACATAGATCGTGAATCCTAAGGGCAGTGCGTGGACGGGCTTCCAGGATGCAGCCGGTGCAGACGGGCTCACTGTTCCGGGTCTCCTGACTCCGGGGCACACGCAGTAGCCCTGGGTCCTGCCTGCCCCACGCCTCGTCACGTGCTTCCTTCCCTCTTGGATTCCTGAGGCACACAAAGACAGACACTGTGTCTTGAACACCTTTGCCCAAATTCAGCACAGAAGCCGGCCTGCGGAAGTCGGCCGAGCAGGTCATTCGGCAGTCTACAGATGGTGACTGTTGGATAAAACGTCCCATCTTCTGATAACATCGAGTTTCCCAAATGTATTTAGCTCTGAATTTAAAAACTGCATATGATTCTTTTTTTTTTTCTTTTTTCCCTTTTGGATGTCTAATGAGAATATTGAAGCAGAAGGGTCCCAGCATTTGGGAATGGACTTCTTGTATTCTTGTGAATTCTATGAGATTCATCTGATGTGAGGATGTGGTCTTTACAGATGCCTGCTCCGTGCCCATTTCCGAGATTATCACCGTAGAAGAGACAGACACTCGCGGGAGACGCTACAGCGGCGGGAAATGGCAGAAGCTGGAAAAGCCCTTCGCTTTCACAGGTGACGGAGCGAACCCCCCACCCCCCACCCTGTCTTCACTGATTTCACGCAGTGAAAAGGCGACTTTTTCATCACTCGTTTAACAAGCTCAGTGCTTCCTTTTTTTTAAAAATGTTTTAGAAACTGCCTTATGTAATTTTTCCCAAGATCGATTTTTAATTAACGTTTTGATCGTCTTGTTTCTTACTTTCTCTCTATTTTTTTTATATGGGCTAAAGGAACTGAGACGCAGGTCTTTTTCCTAATGCCTTGGAAGTTGCTCGCTGGCCCGGAGGGGTCCCCGCGCGAGCCCGTGGGGCGCGGGGCTGTGCTCTGACCCGCGCGGTCTGTCTCCGCAGTGCACTGCGTGAAGAGAGCCCGCCGCCACCGCTGGAAGTGGGCGCAGGTCACGTTCTGCTGTGCCGAGGAGCCGCTGTGTCACCTGTGGCTGCGCGCCCTCCAGGAGCTGCTGGGGGAGCTCAGTACGTGCGTGTTTGTACCCCCCCCCCCGAAAGCTTCGCTGCCTCTCCCTGCCTCGCGCACAGCTTCCTGTAGCCGAGTGCGGTGGTGGATGCGCTGACTTGGGCAACCGACCAATGCACCAGGTAGAGGCCCAGCCTAGAGTGGCAGGCCATCCCCCATGTGGCCTCCCGGGGCCGGGGCGCCTTCTCCTACCAGCTGGGAGGTTGGGGCGCAGGTCCCTGGGCCTGCTGAGCTGCGGTTTCTGTTTCTGGGCCGTGGGGCTGGGGATCCCCGGGTTGCAGGTGAATGTGGGGAGTCGAGCAGGTCGGGGACATCCGGGGGGGCCCCAGCATCTGCAACGCGGATGGGTTGCTGGGCGACGAGAGTGTCGGTCCGGCTCCTTGGAAGGTCGTATCCGTAGTCGTGTTTCCTGCTGTTTGGTTATCATTTTAGCACGGAATCCGGGCAGTTCAGTCGGCTTTACCCACAGAACACGAGCGGCGCGGGTGGGGGGTGGTTTTCGGTCTTTTTAAGTGAATTTGGCATCCGGATCCAAAAAGTGAGAATTTACTTGAAGATGGTGTGTGGCCCACAACCGAGCTCCGGAGAGACTTCCTCGCCGGGAAGGCTCCCGCGGGACACGGTGCGGCCCGGCCGACAGCTCCTTACCTGTCGCAGCCGGGGGGCTCCGTCCCGCTCGTCCCCCCCCGCCCCCCACTTCTGGGTTCTGGGTGCATCTGTGCCCGAGTCTGCTGCCTCCTCCTCTTCTGCTTCTCTAGACTCTTCCTCCGCGTCCAGACCGGCTCCCTTCCTGCGTCCCCCCGGCCCTCCCGTCACTGTCTTGAGACTTGGCGTCTGCAGAGTCGGGCAGATTCTGGAGGCTCGCCCTCCAAGGGGAAGGGCTCTGACCCTGCCCCCCATTAAATGCTGGGGGTTCTTTTCCGCAGAGCTGGTAGGGGAGGCTCCGGGCTCCTCGTGCCGGCAGCTCTTGGAGGATCCTGTCACCGAGCTGTCTGTGGTTTTAACCCTGGTTATCTGTGGTCTCCCGGGAGCAGCCCCGATTCCGGGAAACGCCCACATCCCGCACACGCAGCCAGATCCCACACCAGAACCGGCCAGCCCCCCGGAGCCCCCCAAGCGCCCCCCGGGCCCTCCCCGCCGGGTGATCACTGCCTGGCTTCATTTTGGGGCTTCGGAGACATCAGGTTATGCCGCAGACGCTCCTGTGTCTGGCTTTTTGGCTGAGTCTTCTGTTTGTGAAGCTCCCCCACTGGGGTCTGCGGTGACTGCTGCCACAATCTCGTATTTCTCCATTTTCCAGTTGTGGGGCCGGCTTCCGGTCGGGGGCGACTGCGGCAATGCCATTCTGAACATTCCGGCTCATGTCTCGTGTGGACACACGCTGGCCCTTCTCCTGGCTGTGTCCGTGGGAGAGGAGTTTCTGGGGCGGGGGCACGCGTTCCCCGGGAGGCCCCGTCAGACCGTCTTCCAGGGCGCGGTGCCCCCAGCGGAGTCACGCTTGCCCCGCATCTTGCACTCACCCTAAAACCATAGCCGTTTGTATGGGCGTCGGGAGGCTTGCGCTCGGGCATTAAGGAGCGTTTCCCTGACAGCTACCGAAGGGGACAGATGCATTCCTATGTCTGTGGGCCACGTGGAAGTCCTCTTTTGTGAGGCGTCTGTTCAAGTCTTTTGTTCATTTTTCTGTCGGGTTGTCGGTCTTTTCTTCACGTTACGTAGATCCTCTTTGCGTATCGTGGATCCTCTTTGCGTATCGTGGACCTTTTCTTGGATTTACGAATGACAGATACCTTCTCTCGTTCTGGGGTTTGCCTTTTTCCGCTCTTCCTGACGTCTGCTGAGGAACAGACGTCCTCGACGTTAATGTCGTTCTATTTCTCTCTTTTCTTTCTCTGTGGTTAGTTTGGATCCTCTTCGATGTCTTTGTCTATCTACTCCACGGCCGTAAGGACATTTTTTCTTTCAAACTTTGTTTTACCATTCACATTTAGACCCACAGCGTCCGTCGGGTTGGTTTTGTGTGTAAGGTCAGTGGTCAGGGCTCATTTAAATACAGGCCTGTGCTCGACCCCCTGCTGCCGAGGGGAAGGACGGTCCCCGCCCCGCGCACAGCGCCGCCGCGCTGCTCTTCGCTTCTTGCTTCTGTGTCGAACTTGGGTTGAATTTCACTTTGCATCCAGTGAACTCCCCTTGGGCATAACCTGCTAACTCTTTTTATAGGTTTCTGGAGTGGACGTGTTGATATCTTGTTCAGGATTTCTGTACCTTGGCTCCGGGGAGAAGTAGACCCACACGTGTGTCTCCGGACGGGTTTTGCTCTCAGGCGCTGGTGCTCCCGTGCAGGGAGCCGAGAGGTGCTCCTTCCTTCTGTTCCGTGGAAGCGTTTCCTTGATATCGGGGCTGTGGTTTCCCTCAAGTCCTTGGAAGCGTTCACTGGTGAAACCATCTGGGCCTGGATTTTCTTCGTGAGGTTTTCATTAAATGAATAGAAATGAAACCTTCGGTTTCTTCATTAAATATCAGACTATCCAGATAGATTTTCTATTACTTTTGCCAGCTTTGGTAAATTACATTTTTTGAGAAAATTGTCTGTTCATCCGAGTTTATAAATTCGGTATTAAGACATCCTTTCACTTCCCTTGTAATACGTGCAGACTCTGGGGTAATGTCCCCTTTCTCATTCCTTGTAATTACTAATCTGTCTCTACTCCCTTGTTCTGTAGTAGCTTATTAGGGAATTGTCAATTTTATGAATCTTTTTATTTTTTAAAGATTTTATTTATTAATTTGTCCGAGAGAGGGAGGGAGGCAGGCAGAGGGAGAGGGAGAAGCAGGCCTCCTGCAGAGCAGGGAGCCCAACGCAGGGCTCGATCCCAGGACCCCGGGATCGTGAATGGAGCCGAAGGCAGACGCTTCACCGACTGAGCCACCCAGGTGCTCTATTTTTATGAGTCTGTTTAAAGAACCAACTTCTGGCTTTGTTTATTTTCTCTACCATATATCCTCCCCGCCCCCCAGTGTTTTATTATGAAGGTTTTCGAACGTCTAGAAGAAGGGTAAGGATGTTCTCAGGAATGGGCACACACCCGCTGCGTAGGTGCTGCAGGCCTTGGTGGTTTGCAGTCTTTGCTTTGCCAGCGTCTGTGTATCTGTCCGTTGATTGTATTTTCTGCTGAGGTTTGGAGTAAGTGACGGACGGGGGTGCTTTAAACACTTCCGTGGGGGACGCCTGGGTAGCTCAGTCAGGCAGCTGCCTTCAGCTCGGGCCATGATCCTGGGGTCCTGGGATCGAGCCCCGTGTCGGGCTCCTTGTTCAGTGGGGAGCCTGCTTCTCCCCGGCCTGCCATTCCCCTGCTTGTGCGCTCGCTCTCTCTCTTGCTCTTTCTCTCTCCCTCGCTCTCTGTCAAATAAATAAATAAAATCTTTAAATAAGTAAACAAACACTTCAGCGGGCACCTTGTGAATCAGAGATCTGCGTTTGCGTCCAGTTCTGAGCTAGAATTCCCGTACGGTGAAGGGGACACAGGGCCAGCTGAGCCCCGGGGGACTGGACACGTGTACACGTGGCTGTGTCTCCCCAAGCCCGCGAGTCGTCGATGGCCCCGGCGTCTCCTCATGATCCCACCTGTTGGTGCGAAGACCGCCGCCACGCTGTGCAGCCACGGCCCCGGGCCCCTTCGAGCAGGGCTGGAGGCTCTCCGGGCAGGGTCTGCGTCGGGTGGGATACCAGCGGTCTGTGCTTTTGGGTCGCCGAGTAGGATTCTGGGGTGCAGCTGGAGCGCGGCTGGCGCATCAGCCCCCTGCTGACGGCCAACGGGGTGTTAGGGCTTGGGGGCCGTTGTGAACGGCGCTGTCGTGAACATCTGCAGGCAGGATTTTGTGTGGACTTAGGTTTTCCGTTTTCGGGGGGTATATACTTTCTTGCTACTTTTATTGATTTGTTGGTCAAGTTTGTTTTCGAGGGTCGGAATCAATCTGAACTGACCCCAACAGAAATGAGGGGAGTTGCAGTAAAGACAGCGCGACCCGGGTTCAGAGGCTCTCTGGACGGGCTGCGCCTGTCTGTCTCTCCGTCCTCTCTGTCTGTCTGTCTCTCCTAATGGTCCCTCCTGTACCTCTCTGCAGACGCACCTCCCTTCACCTCCCACAAGTCACATTTTATAGGACTCTCCATCAGGGGACCGTGTGTGCGTCAGAAGTCTGAATTCTTGGGGATTCGCAGGCACACAGAGCTCCCGCCCATTCGGATAGACGCCCACTCCTCTCTTTTCATAGATTAGGAAACTCTTTAGCGCTGGTCTTCAACTTAAATACTTTTTACCAGGCAATACTAAGCAGAGTTCTCAAACCACAGTCGATAGGTTTTCTTCAGTAACACCGTCCTTGCTATTGATACTTGTTGCATTCACTGTGGTTCACACGTTGTCGTTTTGTAGCATCGAGACCAAAGCATTTATTGGTGTTTATTAATCCGTTCGGAGGGAAAGGACAAGGCAAGCGGATCTATGAGAGGAAAGTGGCGCCACTGTTCACGTTAGCCTCCATCACCACCGAAATAATTGGTAAGGCATAAACTCTGTGAAATATATAAAAGAGCAAATTTGAGAGTGACTCAGGTGTGGTCACTAGACAAGATTTTTAGCTTACGAGTTTATTTTAAACAAAATAAAATGTGTTGTTTTATATACCAGAATGAGAACAACACAAAATGAAGAATGTGTATACTTTTCTAACCAAGTCGTAGCATAAGACGACGATGAGAGAGTAAAGATCAGGGACAGACCATTCTTGCAGGGGAGAGGTACAAGCAGTTATTAAGCAGCCTTAATAAAGGCTGAAGAAGAATTCCACCAATAAGTGACACTTGAAGCAATGACACGTGATGCCGTGTTTGTGGCCCCAATTTTTAGCGCCAATTCCTGACGCTATGCAGGGGCGCAGAGACGCTGTTCTACTCCCCCGACCCCGTGCTCTGAGGTCTGTGCACTTTCCTCACTCTTGCCCAGGATGACAGTCGGGTGTGCGGAGTGATGGGCACAGAGGCGTGCGGCCATGTTTTAGAACACCAGATATTGAACCAACGTAAGCGCCCAGTGGCAGGGAACGCAGGGCTGCAGTCGTGCCCCTGTGGACCTGAATGGACAGCATGTGGACCTTTCACATTGTCTTTCCAGAGAGTTTTTCACTGAAAAAAAGTGGCCGGGACAAATGTCGGGGAGTCAGGGGTACGAGACCCCAGGCACAGTAGTGTTTCTGTTGTGTTTTGTTTCTTACTTTGAGAACAAAGTCTGCGGACTCGTGTTTCCTTTCCTATGTCTTGGGATAGTCTGAAATTCTCTTCTTTTGAAGTTTTATTTTATTTAAATTCTATTAATAAAAACTTCAACATAGTTGGGATAATAAGGAAACACTACAAAATACAAGACGTAATTTTTTTCAGGGAAGTTGACTGTGTGTTAGGAATTAGATGCCGAGAACGTGACTTCTTACCCTGAGCGTGTCCCCTTCCCCTGAGGTCCGCCATCCCCTCTCCGTAGGAGGAACTTCTTGCAGGAAATCCTCCTGAAGATGTCCCAGGACCCCATTTAAAGGGAAGGGTTTGCTTGGTTTTTATCTTAAATTGGATTCTCAGATTTGAAGGTAAGCTGTCCAACGTGATGTAATTTTCCCTCACAGTTACTGAGCACGCAAACCACGCCAAGGAGAGTTTATACGAGATCAACATCGACAAATATGACGGGTGAGTGTGGCTCCTACGAAGTGGGCGCTGATGCGGCGTCACCTATCTTAGTGGAGTTCCCTCCCTGTCCCTAGTTTTGTTCCTAATTGTCATAGGAGGAAATCAGAAACAGCGGAAAAGTTCTGTCACGCCTCCTTCTACGACTTAGAGACACCACTGGCCGTTTTCCTTCTCCGTCTTCCTGCCTACCTACACAGACGAACCTTCTCGGCATCGTTTTAAAGTCTGTTCCAGACATTTCCCATTTGTCCCTAAATATTTGAGGGCGTATGTCCTCAAAACAAGGCTGTTCTACAGAACCGAATACCGTGATAACCCGGGAAACCCCACGACACAACGCTCTCACCTGTTTGCTGTCCCCGCTGGGGCCCCGCCCGTTGCCCCGTTGTCCCTTTCCATCGGGGGAGCTGCCTAGCTCTCAGATCTGGAGCCGCTCCTCAGGCTTTCCTGGTCCGCTGGAGGTTTTCAGAGCCCAGAGCCCTGGTTCCATCGCGCCGCCAGCGTGGGCGTGTCCGATGTCTGCCCTCGGTCGGCCCTGGTCGTGCGAGCTCGGCTCTGTGACACGTGGGGGTGGGGGGCTGCCGTGCTCTTTCCGCTGGCCCCGCGTGCGAGTCTGCGTCTGGGCTGGTGTGTCAGCCCCCAGAGGGCCAGCGTCCTGGGCCTGTGCGCAGCTGTCCCCCAGCCCCTGGCACAGGCCTCGTGCGTGGCACGTGCTCAGCGACGAGTGCTCGAGATCTGGGGAAGGGCGGCTGCCTCCGCAGGGGCGAGGACCCAGGGGAGCTCACGGGCTGGCGCCAAGGGGCAGGCGTTCTGGAAGGACCCTTTAAAGCCATGCGGCGAGGACGGATGCGCTGGGATGGGACCCAGGACGGCTGAGGGGGTTCTGCGCTGTGGGCAAAGCCGGCTGGACGGCGGCAGAGGACACACGTGGAGGGGATGGTCTCTAGGACGTCTGGGGGAGACCTGACTGGTCCGGGTGACGGAATCCTGCAGAAGACACACAGGGACTCATAAGCCAGGTGACAGCGACGTCACCAAGCTGTGAGATGAGCGAAGTCGGCTTCGGAGACAGTGGTGCAGCCAGCGCGGAGAACGGGCACCGAGGGCTCGGCGGGCGGGGCGGCCCCCGGAGCCCAGGCTGCGTGAAGGTCGGGCAGCTGCGGGGCTGTGGCCGGTCTGGCGGCTGGAGGGCCGTGGAGGCCACGTCTATCCTGCTCTTGCCGCGTCTACTTGTTTCTCAGCAGTCTGGCCTGAAGGGAGCACCCGGCTTGTGGGCCGAGGACCAGGGCATTCTCTGCGAAGAGCGGGGCCCCGGGGGAGGCTGTGGCATCGTGGGGACGGCGGAAGGGACCCTAACAGCCCGTGTCCCTGCAGAATCGTCTGCGTCGGTGGAGATGGCATGTTCAGCGAGGTCTTGCACGGCCTGATCGGCAGGACACAGCAGAACGCTGGTGTGGACCCGAACCAGCCCCGGGCGGCGCTGGTGCCCAGCCCGCTCAGGATTGGCATCATCCCCGCAGGTAGGACGCCGCCTCCCCCTGCCCTCCCCCGCGTCCCCGGGCATCACGCTTGGTTTTCCTTCAAGTTCATTCCGTTACGGGAACGGTGACCTTATCACCACTTGGGTGCAGACTTTGTTGAGAAACAGCTTCTGAGCACGTACAGGACCCCCGTGGTGCGTTTGGGGGACTCGTGTCCTGCTTCCCACAGGCACTGAGAAGCCAGCAGCTGGGGGACAGGCTGCTCTCAAAGGACTGACCGATTGGAGGGGGTGCAGGGACCTGGGGCACCGGGGACCCCAGAGCACAACTGGGGAGAAAGGAAGCCGGGGAAGCAGGTGGTTTTCTGGAAGTGCCTTGCAGCCCAGACCGGGGGCCACTGGGGGCTGGAGGGGGGCTCACCCAGTGGGGCGGGGGCGGCTTCCTGTGTAAGACGGGGAGGGATGGGCTGCTGGGCTGTGTCCCCGAGAGTTCTGGCTCAGCGTGGTTTGTTCTGTTTTGTTTTCAGATTTATTTATTTATTTGAGGGGTGGGCGGAGGCAGGGCAGAGGGGGAGAGAGAGAGAGAATCTCAGGCAGACTCCCCACCAAGAGTGGACCCCAACATGGGGCTCGATCCCATGACCCCGAGACCACGACCTGAGCCGAAACCAGGAGTCGGACACCCCCGGACTGGGCCCCCAGGCACCCCTGGCTCAGCGTGTTCGGCGTCTGTATAGGGGGCACCCAGTTCTTTGAAAAATCACCGCGTTGAGCTGCGTAAGTTGGTTCGCAGCGCCCCTGCCCATTGCCCGGGTCTGCCCCGTGGCGACCGTGATCGCTGTCCCGGCAGAAACCCACGCGGTGCGTCCCTCCCCGTCGTTCAGGACGGCTGTGGAGGAGCTGCGGTCGTAGTCCCGCTTCGCGGACCAGGTGAGCGGCCTCAGGTCCCCCAGAGGGACCCCCCTGCTCCGCCCCACAGTCAGGACAAGTCTTTGTCTTTTTCCGACACACGAACCTTGTTCGTACGGCAGACATATTTATTCTCGGTTGATCGCCGAGTTCTTTCCCAAGTTAGGCTTTTCTCTTTGGTCCCATGTGATCTCTTCCGGACAACGTGAATTTTACTTTTCTATCTGCTCAGCTGTTTTTCCGCGGTGGCTTTTACGGCCACCGGCCCGCAGCGGCACGAACACGCAAAACCCCGAGCTGTTCACGTTTGGAAGCAGCCCCCACAAGCCAGCAGGTCGTGGGGGTGGACGGACTGCATGCGGTGGGCATTCTGGGCCTCGGGGGTCGGCCCAGGACGGGTGGGCGGGGCCTCTGCCCCCACAGGGGCCCAGCCCCCAGCGGACCTGGACGCGGCAGGGTTGTCCATGGCGGGCTCGCTGCGGCCAGAGGCCAGGAGGGCCTGCGCTCGCTGGGGCGCCCAGGGACTCGGGCGTAGGTTTGCCGCAGAGCCAGCAGGCATCGGATGGAGGAATAAGGGTGCAGGAGGCCTGAAGACGAGGCATTGGGGTGCGGGGGGCAGGAGTTGTGATGGAGACCCCGAGGCCAGTGCTCGGAAGCGGGTGCCCAGCGTTGCGGAGGAGTGGGCCGCGGGGGTCTGGCTGATGTGTGGCCGCCCCCGGGCGGCTGGGATGGTCCGAGGCAGAGCGTGTTAGACACACATCACGGCTCCAGCGGCCTTGAGTCCGGTGCTGCTGATGCCGCGTAAAGTCTAGTCTCTTTCCACTTGAGGATTTAGAGGAAGGAGCCCGTCCACAGAAGGAGGGGCCCTCTCCCTGGGTCCCACTGTCATTTCTGTGCGGCACACCCGAACTCCCGCGCCTCCGCAGACTTGGCCCCGGAACCCCGTCCCGCCGCCCGGTTTCTAGCCGGGGCTTCCTCTTGGCCAGAGCCTTGGCCACGCAGACGTCTGAGGAAATGCCGGGGGAGTTTGGCCACATCCGAGGGTCTGAGGGGTGAGCTGTTGAAAGCGCACTGAACGTTAAAAGGAAGGAACTGTGTTCGGGGGCACCCGGGTCCCTCCAGCGACGCCAGGCTGGCCCTTCAAACTTTCCGGAGCCGCACGCGAGCTGAAGGCTCCCTGGGGTCGGCAGGTGGTTCCTTCCTTCCGTCGGTGATCACGCACACTCGCCACATGGGTTTCCCCGCCCCGCTGTGGGCCCAGGAGCCCGCGAGGTGGGCCCTGGGGTCTGGAGGGACACACATTGGGTCTAGGACGCAGAGAGCCGAGTGGGGGAGGGGGTGGACCCCCCTGGGTGGACCGGGTGACAGAGAATGCGGGTCCTGTCCAGGGACAGGGCCCTGGGAAATTTAGGACGCAAGTCCACGGGGCCACCGCCCAGCCCGGCCTGTCCCGCCCGCACCTCCTTAGAGGAGACGCCTCCAGCAGCTCTGGAGGAGACCGGCGCCGTCCAGAGGTGGGTCACGACCCCGGCCCGCCTGGCTGTGGTTCTGCGGGGCCCCAGCACGCGCACACGTGAGCCCCGGGAAGACCCGCCACGAGACTCCGCTGCTCTGGTGGGGGTCGCCCGGCCCGGCGAGGCCTCGGGGGTCTCAGCCACGGTGCGGGATGGGGACGCTCGCTGCTCTGCTCTTGCTGGCGGTCCTCGCGGGGTCCTGCTGGGGGTGCAGGTCCCATCCCTGCGAGTGCAGGCGAGCCCGGGTGGCGTGTCGTGGACGACTTGCCAGGAAAGTCAGTGAGGCCCCCGGGCGCGCAACGGGAGCCAGTGGGCTCCGCGGACGTTCTGGAAAGTTCTGAGCATGGGAAGAACTACCTGAGGGCACGGTTGAGAGGAATTAGCCCTTTCAGGGTGTGTTCTCTTAGAAACGTTCATGCCGCATTCCCTTCGTTATAAAGAAGAGCGTGTGGGAGACGCAGAAACCGCACGGGGTTGCTGAGACATGGTTGCTGTTAGTTTTCAGTATTTTAAGACTTACCTCTAGGGTCCTAAGTGTTTATTTAAAGATTTTTACTTTTGGCCCACTTTTGGGGTGAGCTGCTACCGAAGCCTCAGGTTAAGATCGACGGAAAGAGAACCGCACACGTTGGAAGCATACAGGGGCGTGTCTGTGACTCCCCGGCACCCAGGAGCCACATGTGCGCTCAGACGGAGCCTCGCCTCCCCTCCGAAGACAGACCGACCAGGGCCTGCTCCCCGAGGGCGTGACACGGCCGCTGGCCATCACTTAGGACGGGAGACTCGCCCATGGCCCGGGTGGGGGGATGGAGCTTCTGTGCCCGTTAACCCCGTTATTCCCCCACGGCTCTGGGTCTACGGCCGCGCGGTACGGTGCCAGATCCTGTCACCAGCTTGCTCCCGGGAACCCCGCACTGGGCTTTTCCAGCTACTTAGCAGATGTGTTCGAGTTCAGCTGGCTCGGCCCGGTCCCAGACCTGTCGAGTCGGCATCTCAGGGAAGGGGGCTCGGGAATCTGTGATAAATGACAGCCCCCCGAGACTCTCTGCCACTCAGGCTGAGAACAGTGACCTGGACTGTGCCCCCGCTGGACGCAGGACAGACGTAGGGAGGGTCCTGGCTCCATCACCATGCCCTGGGGATCCTGGCCCTCGCTGGGTGCCCTGAGCTCACCCCCGCTTACAGATGAGCACGTCAGTGGGGGGCGCATGCGCGCCGAGCTCCGTGGGGTCCCCTCCTGTCTGTCAGGTAGCGGCTGCCATGCGTCTTGGACCAGCGATAGGCCCCAGAGCGTTCTGTGGGCCGGGGGCGCCGGCGTTGGGGCATGGGCTGTGGGGCATGGGCTGTAGGCCGTGGACGGGGACGGCGTTGCTGGGGCGCGGGCTTCCACGGGGCTGTCTGGGGCCTCTGCAGGTTGTCCTTGTTCTACATCCATGTTCCCGCCGCTGACGGCTCTGCAGATGCCCGTGGTCCCGTGGCCGCTGGCATGTGCAGGGGGGACATACACACGGTGCCCAGGGACGCCCCCGGCTGCCCCCCTCCCATGTGTCCGGGGCTCCGGTCCCCCAGACGGCCGAGGAGCCGTCCGTGGGAGCTCTGCCAGGAGCTAGTGGGGTTCCCGCGGGCATTCTCAGCCCGTCGGATGAATTCCTCTCAAGACTGCCCGTCCTCACTGCGTATGGATGGTTGGTCCTCGTGCCCTTTCTTACTCCAGAGCCAGAAGGAGGAGCCACCACTGTTGGAAACCTACTGCGATTTTAAATCATTACAACACTACTGACGACCTTCCTTTTCTTTTTCCTTCTTCAGGGTCAACAGACTGCGTGTGTTTTTCGACGGTGGGCACAAACGACGCGGAGACGTCCGCCCTGCACATCATTGTGGGTAGGTCCCTCCCCGCGGGCGCCAACCGTGGGAGAAGCTCCGGGCCGGCCAGCTTGCGGGCCTCCCTGGGCCTCTCGCCCGCGGGGCTCTGCGTGGGCCGTGGTTCCCCACGGCCACCTCCTGCCTTGTCCTGTCTTCCCGTGGCCATCGGGGGTGGAGGGGGATGCGTCAGCAGCACAGACCCTGCCCAGAGCCCTCGGGTGCCCCTGCCCTGCAGCTGCAGGCACCCTGTGACCCGACCACCGCCTCAGTGTCCCCATGTGTGTCCAGGCCGGCCCCCTGGCCCCGACACCCCCCGACCCGCCCGGCGCTCTGCTCTCTGGCGCTCTGTCCGGGACGCCGCCCCCGCCCCCGTCGGGACAGGCTTGCCCAGGCCCGAATCCACAGCGCCTGTGACACGCCTTCTGCGGGCTGTTTCCCGGGCACCCGTGCGCTTGGCCCCGGGGCGGGAGGCCGCCCACGCTGCTGGTCAGCGGCTCCGCAAGCACGTGGCTCCCTCCTCGTCCAGACCATGATGCTTCTCCCTCGAGACCCGAAGCCCCTCGAGTGCTGCCAGCGAGTGGCGCGGTGACGATCTTCTGTTTGAGAACGAACGAGGCACCTTCCCTTCCTTTGGTGGCGGGAGTGCGCTCCCCGTGGGGGCGCCGTCCCGAAAGGACAGCTTTCCGGGCCTATTTAGGAAACATCCCTTAAATTCTGTCGTTTGAGTGCCGCGCGGGCGCCCCGCCCCCCGGGTGCAGCCCCCTCCCTCCCGTGCTGGTGGCCTGTGTCCACGCGCGCTCGCTGGGCCATCTGCCGCGGGAGCAGGGGTCGTGCTGGACGGGGGCCGCTTGTCTCCGCAGGGGACTCGCTGTCCATGGACGTGTCGGCCGCGCACCACTGCGGCACGCTGCTGCGGTACTCCGTGTCCCTGCTGGGGTACGGCTTCTACGGGGACATCATCAAGGACAGCGAGAAGAAGCGGTGGATGGGGCTCATCAGATACGACTTCTCAGGTGAGGCCCAGCAGCGCCCGACGTCGGACCTGCAGCCGCGCGGTCTCATCGGTTGGGCCCGGGGCGCCCGCGGGCCAGGCCCACTCCCCAGCACCCCCACCCTCGGCCACAGACCCGTCCCCCTTCCTGGCCGCAGCGCTGGAACCGGCGAGAGCTGGAAACGCACCGCGGACCACGCGGAACAGGGCGAGTCTGCTTGTGTCAGGGGTGTCGCCTCCGGGAAGGGGTGGGATGGTGCGCGCTCCTGCCCCCGCAGGCGCCTGGGCTGGGTCTGGTCTCGGCCCTTTCCAGTTAGCTGAGGGCGAATCTGTGTTCAGTTCAGTCCGAGAATCCCAGGTGTCAAAATCTGAACCCTTTTCTTGAGAGAGAAAGGGACACTAGTAACTTGCTGGGCTCGAGGTATCGCGGAGCCCGACCTCAGTTAAAAGTAGTGTGGACGTTGCAACACGGGGAACTCCGAAGAACGGTATCTAATAAACCAGTTTGGGAAAGGGACGACGGCGCCATCTGCCTGGCCACCGCTGCCGAGCTGGCGGCGTGCCCCCCGAGCCCGTGGGGCCTCGTCCCAGCCTGCAGTCACCGCTCCACGGGGACACATCCCCTCCCCCACCTGGAACCGACGCGCCGCGCCGCCCCGAGGCGGTTCTGGAGGCGGAGGCGAGGCTGACGTCTTCGGGATGTGCACGTGGTCCATCCAGGGGCCGGCGGGCCTGGGGCGCCGCCGGGGGGGGGGGGGGGGGGGGGGGGAGGCTGCCCTGCAGGGTCCCGGCTGCGCCCGCTTCACGTCAGCGAGGGGCCGAGTTGGAGGGGTGTCGGCGGGGAGCAGCGGGGGGGGACGAGCAGCGGGAGGAAGGTGGACCCGGGGTCACTGGGAAGTGGTTTCTCCACAGCACGGGGAGTTCCTGAGCGTGTCCCGGGTGCCCAACCATGCGCTCGGTGCTGGCAGAGCAGGCTGGGTCGGGGGCTCGCTGCTGTCCCCATCACGCGGGATGGGACTGTGGCCAGCGCCACCCCCCATCCGACTCGGGGCTGGGTCGCCATGACACCCTCAGGACACGGCACGGTCCCCACTGTGGCCCCGGCCCCACTCCTGTGTCCTGCTGCGCCCCCCACTCAGCAGCTGGGCTCTCGCCTCGCACTTTGGGGTCGGTTCGAGGCGGGCCAGGACCGCCGAGGGCAGACAGGTCCCCGCAGTGGGCCACGGGGGCCGGCCACAGTCCTCTGGCGGCAGTGCTGCCGTGGGCTTCGTCAGGCTCTCCCAGACGCCGGAGCCGTCCCGGGGGACCTTGGGCAGCCGCGCCGGGGAGACGCCGGGGCCGACGGTCTGGCAGGAGCAGAGAGGGGCTCCGGGGGCCCCGCCCTCGGAAGCGTCTCCTTCAGGTTGTGCCGACGTCGGGGGTTCCAGCAGACGCCCGGGACCTGCGGGCGGGCCAGGCGGGGCCGCTGTCGGGGGCAGCCCTGGTGACCAGGCGCCCTCCCTGCTCCCGACAGCCGGGTCCCGGAAGGCGCGGGTGTCGTGGGGTGGCGAGTCCTGGAGTCTCGCGGCCGGGAGGTGACGCTGGGCTGATTCCTGTGCGCCCCGCGTCAGGTCTGAAGACGTTCCTCTCGCATCACTGCTACGAAGGCACAGTGTCTTTCCTGCCCGCTCGACACACGGTGGGGTCTCCGAGGGACAGGAAGCCCTGCCGGGCAGGGTGAGCACGCCCCTCCGTGCGTTCCGGCCGCGCGTGGCGAGAAATCAAGCCAGGCTGTCCGGCTGTTTCGCTCTCTGGACGTGTGGCGTCGTCTCCGTGTCGACGGGGGCGGGTGGCGCTCGCGTGCCCAGCGATGGCGGAGTCGGGCCAAGGCCTCCGGGGTCCGAGTCCCTGCGCTCCTTCCCTTCCGGAACTGAAGGACTCAGACCACAGGTCAGAACAGATAGAGGCAGAGGCCGTAGTGTCACCAAGCTGAGCCCGTGAGCTCGTCCCCCGGGGGGCGGCGATCGCACTGGGACCGGGGACCGCGGACACGGTCGTCCACTTGCTCGTAGCGACGGGAACTGAGGAAAGCACTGTATCACGTGGCCGGTGGCGTTCGCACCTTTCTCAGCCCTCACTCCCGCCGGAGCTCCGCTAACCCGGGGCGGGGGGGTGGGGAGCGGCACGCAGACCTGGCTCCCGGCGCCGGCTTCCCGGCCGCGTGGGACACGGCCTGCTCTCGTGACGCTGGCGCGTGTTAGAGCGGGACTCCTGGGCACCGGTCATGGTTACGGGATCTAATCTGGAGAATTCAAACGGGCCAAATACTGTTAGCTCACCTCTGAAACCGGGCCTGCTGTCCCCGCCAGCAGGAGAGTGACCGTGTCCCCGCCCAGCGCCCGCGGGGAGGGTGGTGACATCCTTGTCTTTCAGATGCTTCGTGTGCCGGCAAAGCAAGCAGCAGCTGGAGGAGGAGCAGAAGAAGTCGTTGTACGGCCTGGAGAACACGGGTAATGTCTCCGAGTCACCCACTGTCACCACTGTGTGCAGAATCGCGCGTTTCTGAGTCCTGGAGGGCATCGCGTCTGTCCCTCTGCCGGTGCCGCTCGGCGCCACCCCGTCTCCTGGGCTCCCACGGGCAGCAGACGGCTGCCATTTGCCAGCCTTTGGGGCAGCACGGGTGGCAGGGAGGCGCGGCGGTTGGGGGCCAGCCAGGCTCCCATCGCCCACGATGCTCTGCCCGGGGCCCAGCAAGCACTCCTGCGACCCGCCGGCACACACGCCTTCAGGCTTCGGCCGGCCCTCGCGAGGGAAGGGGCGCAGCGCCCCGGCAGACCGTCCTTTATGGACATGAAATTGGGGTTCCATAGTGGTTTCATGTGTCACGACATATTCCGCTGGATTTTTTCCATGTAAAAATGTGAAAATAGCTCGCAGGCCACACAGAATCAGGTGGCCGGCCACACTCGGCAACCCCTGTTCTAAATTGTCCAGAAGTCCCCACGTGAGGACCAGCGAAGCAGCTCCGTGTGTTTGGGGAGGCGACCCTCTGGGCCTGGCGGTCGGCACAGCGTTCTTGGCGCTGGTGCCAGGGGGCCCGTCGCGTGGGGGTTTGTGGCGTGGGTCTCAGGCCACCCGCCCGCCCGCCCGCCCCTAACGTCCCGCGACACCCCTTTCTCCTGCAGAGGAGGTGGAGGAGTGGAAGGTGGTCTGTGGGAAGTTCCTGGCCATCAATGCCACAAACATGTCCTGCGCCTGCCCCCGGAGCCCGCGGGGCCTATCCCCGGCCGCCCACTTGGGGGACGGCTCCTCCGACCTCATCCTGATCCGGAAATGCTCCCGGTTCAACTTCCTGAGGTTTCTCCTCAGGCACACCAACCAGGGCGACCAGGTGAGTGGCAGGCTCGCTGGCGTCCTTGTCGCTCACGCCGCCGAAGGCCCCGTGTCTCACGACATCAGGGACCGGGAGCTGTGGGTCCGTCTCTGATTTTAGTGAGATTTATGGGTGGTTTTTTGTTTTACTTAAATCGTATTTAAGGTCTAGTCCAAGGGTGTTTTTATGTGGCTTTTAAACTAGCGCTTATGAAAAAAGTAAAGAATTCTACAAGTTACTTCTCAGGAACCACCAGAATTTTTTTTTTTTAAGATTTATTTATTTTTTAAGAGAGGGAGCGGGGGTGGGAGTAGGGGAGAGGGAGAGAGACCGTCCAGCGGGCTCCCCACCCAGCGCGGAGCCCAGCGCGAGGCCCGATCCCATGACCCTGAGATGGTGACCCCCGACGAAACCGCGAGCTGGCCGCTTCGCCCACTGAGCTGCCCGCCTCCCACGGTGTCCACAGCCGTGCGGCCCACGGCCTCCCCGGCCCGGCGCCCGCAAGAACACGATGCCCCTTCTGTGTCTCTTGGTAGTTTGACTTCGCTTTTGTCGAAGTTTACCGCGTCAAGAAATTCCAGTTTCTGCCGAAGCCCGCGGAGGACGAGGACAGCGACCTCAAGGAGAGGGGGAAGACGCGCTTCGGGCCCGTGTGCAGCGACTCCCAGCCCTGCTGCTGCTCCGCGTCCAACAGCGCCTGGAACTGCGACGGGGAGATCCTGAGCAGCTCCTCCATCGAGGTCAGGTGCGTGTCCGAGCGCGCGTCCCGGGGCTCCGCGAACACCGTGTCCCCGTGCGGCCCCCCACCGAGGTGCCTGGGGTGTCCCCACGTAGGGCACAACACGACCTGTTCGCTGACTCATTAGACAGGCCGGCCGCCTTTGCAGACACTTGCTGGGTCCCTCGGGGAGCCCTGCTCGTGGCCGGAGCCCGGGGCCTGGCTCGCAGCCTCCCCGGGGGGAGAGGTGGCCACGAGGCTGCAGAAGAACCCGTCAGGACAGTTGTACATGTAGAGATTCGGCTTTTGTAATTTGACAAGTTAAAGACGTGGAATTGGTTTTAATGCTGGCTTAAGGATTGACTAAAAAATAGGAAACTTTGAAAATCAGGAACAGCGTTGTTTTGGGAAGCGGGTCCTCTGTATCTTAATATTAACACGCTTGAGCAGCTTAAAGGTTTTCTTTTTTCTTTTTGAGATTTTGTTCATTTGAGAGAGACAGAGCTAGAGAGAGCACGAGCAGGGGGAGTGGTAGGGGGAGAAGGAGAAGCAGGCTCCCCACTGAGCAGAGAGCTGGATGCGGGGCACAGTCCAAGGATCCCGAGATCATGACCTGAGCCGAAGGCAGATACTTCACCGACTGAGCCCCCAGGCGCCCCTGTGACAGGGTTTTTCTTACTGAACATCCTGGAGGAGGCTGTGACGTCATTAGTAAAGGGAGAAGGCGGCCCTGCCGGTGGGGGCCACGTGGACCACGAGCCCCTCGGCAGTTGTCCTCATGCTTGTCGTGGAAGGTGGGGTCTCCGGGGCACCTCGGCCACGCCTCGGACCCCTGGGCCGGGGCTGGGGTGGGGCCCCTCGTCCTGCCTGACCGGACGTCCTGCATATCCTGTATGAGGGGGGTTACCCCGCATGGAGCCCTCCCCGCGGCCCTGAAAGCTCGGCACGCGGTCATCTCGAGATTGTCTCGGTGCTGAGGGGTGGGTGCTGGGTGTCGAACCCGGCCTGCAGGGCCCCCCGCTCCCTTCCCAAGACAGGCCTCTCCAGAGCGGGGGTGAGTCACTCTGCGTCTCTGGCCTGTCCCTGCGGGGCCGGGCCCCGAGCCGGCCATGAGGAGACCCCCGGCCCCCCCCCGACCAGCTGCAGGGCCGAGGGTCAGGGGGAGCCGGGGGTCACGCGAGGCCCTTTGTCTCTGCAGGGTCCACTGCCAGCTGGTCCGCCTCTTTGCGCGGGGCATCGAGGAGGACCCGAAGGCAGAGTCGGCCAGCTGAGCTGCCCTCACGCATCGCCCGCCTCGCTGCGCTTGGGAAGTGTGAACATTATTTAAGAAATTCCTGCAGACCAATTACGTTGATATATACATTTAAACTTAGAAATTTATTTTTGATAGTTAGATCTTGATTTTAGACAGACTACCTTTGTCAGCAACATCGTGAACACACCTGGCGTTTTCAGCTCTCTGAACCTGTGGGTTGCGTTTCACGGAACTTATTCTCCGCCACCGTCCCTGTCGGTCCGGGGCGCTGGCGTCGTAGATTTAAGGCCGAGGGCGCGGTTTTCAAGGGCCGGCCCGTGGCCCTGCCACAGTAGTTTCAGGGACGGCGGATGCGAGGTCCCAGCATCTGTTGGGGAGGCCTCGAGCAGCCCACCGACCCGCTCCGCAGGGCGGACTCCAGCGTGCATGCTCAGGTTTGGGGAAATACTGGGTCGCCTTCACGTTATCTTCACCTCACCCTGGGCTCGGGCCCGCCTCCTGGATCGGGGGCGTCCCGGGCGGCTTCCGTGACCTCGGAGCAGGACCATCTCAGGGAGAAGGACGCTGACAGGAGGGACCCTGTATCTAAAATCCCAGCCCTGGCTTTCGTCACGCTGGAGCTTCCGGGACAATCGGCCGGTGGCCAGAACAGTCGTGAGCTCTGGACGCCGCGTCCATTTTGAATCGAGGGGGTCACAGGTGGCTCCGGGGGGCGGTGGGAGGAAGCGGGCCGGCAGGAGGTACAAATTCACTTTGTGAAATCTGTGTTCACTTCAAACCCGAGTGCCCTCACCCCGTTGCGGGTGGGGGTCTCGAATTCCCGGGGCTCCTTGGCCACAGGCCCCAGGTCTACGTACGTGGTCCAGACTTCGGCTTCTCTTCACGCTTAATTCCATATGTTTATGAAAACGTCCCTGTCAGCGGGCAGACCGCACGCGGCGTCTCCACGGTCGGCGCTGCCGATGTTTGCTGGCGCGCCAGAGCCCCAGCGGCCGGGGGTCCCTGCACGTGGGACCCCCGGTCCCTGGGGGGCCCTTGTCTGCGTTCCGGCCTTGTTTTCTTTGTGTCCAAGCTTAGGTATGGGGAGGATGCCTCGAAAATGCTCCATTTGAAATACAAGCTACGGCTTGAACTCCGGTTTGCGAGGCCAGAGGAGGCCCGACCGTCCCGGGCGGCGCGGGAGGGGCGTGCTCGGCCATATCGGGGGCAGCTGGTCTGGTTCGCTCCACAGTCATCAGGTATCTTTAGAATTCACGTGCAGCGTTTGTGTTTCGACGTAGACAAGAAATCTCCTGCGTTATCCTTCAGTCCCATCCGGGTCCGACCGGCGGGCCTTTCAGAAGACCACGCGACCAAGTGACCGTGCGGGTGCAGCAGTCAACCGAGTCCTGGGCGGGGGCAGAGTCTGGCACGGAAGGTAAACCCACGTGGCTGTTCCTGGTTCTTGGTGCTCGCTGCCGGTTGGAAGAAACCAAAGGACGACGGGCAGCTCTGTGCGGGGGCAGCGGCCCCACGTCAGGTCCCGGGGCCCAGAACCGCGCTGCGCACGGGGCTCCCGCACGGGTTTCCCCAGAACAGCACTCGTCTGCCGATGTTACAAAACTGGTCCAGGCCACGGTGAGCATTTTCTGCTCACTGAGAGAACCGGCCCGGCCCCGGCCGCACGCCGACGTCCAGAACTGCAGGCCTGAGGGCTGTTCTCGGGGCACGGGGGGTGGTCAGAGCGCCCCGAGAGTTCTCGGTGACAGGCACAGAGGCCGGAAGGACCGTTCAGACATTCCCTCGTGGGCGAGAGGCTCGGATCTCCAGGAAGGCCCCACCGCATCTGCACTCCAGGGTCTTGAAAAAAAAAAAAAAAAACCGGAACTGATGGTGGGTTAGTGAAAACTTAGAATCATCTAGAGGGATTAGTCTGTGTTTTAACTTCCTTGGTGACTCATGGGTGTGAAAACACCACGGCAGCCATGACGCTCTGACCCCTTCCTGCCTCTTCTCACCAGGCGGGCACGGGGCGGGGGGGTCCTGGCTGCTCGGTGGGCCAGCGCGAATGTTCTGGTACAATCCTGGGTGAGGGACAAGTGTGGACTGAGTACTTGGACTGAGTACTTGGACTGAGTACAAGGACTCATTTCCTTGTAATCTTGCTGGTTTCAAGATTGGAAAATGGCGTATTTGCTCTGATACGTTTAAGACAAGAATAAAGTTACTTTGGGCAGAGTTTCTGTTTCTCTTTTATAAATTCGCGTTCTGTTCAAAGCAGAGCACGTTTTTTACGTGCTTTGAGAGCGAGCAGGTGCACGTGAGCAGGGGGAGGGGGAGAATCCCACGCGGACTCCCCGCTGAGCACACAGCCCAACCGACCCCCAGGCTGGATCCCACGACCCTGAGATCGTGACCTGAGCCGAAATCAAGAGTCGGACGCCCCACCGACCGAGCCCCCAAGGCGTCCCCACCGATGTGACAATTTAAAGAACAAGAATAAAGCGAACGACACGTAACTACCACCCAGGCCGAGAGATGGAACTTCACCCCAAAGTCCCTGCACTCCCCGTGTGGGGGGACCCCGGCTTCCAGTGTCTCATTCCCTCGGTTGTCCATGTGAGGGGGTCAGGACAGGCCACTTTGGCGTAAGGACTGTCTTGAGCTGGGGGAAGGGAAGGGGAGGGCAGGGGAGGGGAGCCTTCGAGAGGCAGCAAACGCCGGAGGCGCCCTCTGCCCCCCATCCTGTTCCTCGAAAAGCAGGACGTGAACTTCCCCTTGGGAAGGCGTGCCGTCCCCTCTCCGGTGCCGGGAGGAGAACCGCCTTGGCCCCTGGGACGGTCGGTGCCCAGATGGGTCCGCACAGACCTCGACCTTCCTTTACTTCCCCACGTGAAATTGCCGATATAGTCCTGGTACCTTAGAAGCCCAAAGCCCTTTCCTTTTGTCTCGTCACGTCCTGACAGGGTTGTTGCCCTTTTGTTAAAAAGCCCCAGGATCTAACTGCTTCTTTGGGTCTTCTGGTTTTTTTCTATCAAGTCTCCATGAACAAAAAAACATTAGCAGCAAATAACAACGGTATGCCTCTCCTCCTGCTCCCCCGCCCGCCGTCTGCTGGCTCGGGGGCCGCAGCCCCGAACCCAAGCCGGCAGGAGGAAGGGGCTTCTCTCCCCGACACCCACTCGCACGCCTCAGTCTTGTTCAGCAGCTGAACCTGAAGTCACGCTGCGTGTCAGTTTCTGGAACCTGCCTCTTCCCTGTGCACGTTTTGAGAAGACATTTTCATCAAGAAGCTGAACTTTCCAGTCTAGGAACACTGCACGTTCCCATTTATAAGCCCTCAGTCACGTCCTTTGATTCTTCTCTCATTTTCCCTTAATCTCGAATTGTTTAGGTATATTCCTAACTGTATTTTGGTACGACTCTAAAATTTTTGTTTTTACATAATAATTGTGATTTTTTTAAATTGTATCAATTGGTATCCAGAAAATGTGCCCCTTACTATGAAAACTTATCTGTATGGGGCACCTGGGTGGCTCAGTTGGTGAAGCATCGCCTTCAGCTCAGATCATGATCTCGGGGTCCTGGGATCGAGCCCCACATCGGGCTCTCTGCTCCACGGGGAGCTTGCTTCTCCCTCTCCTGTCCCCACTCGTGCTCTGTCAAATAAGTAAATAAATAGAATCTTTTTAAGGAACATCTCTAGATTCGGGGGTTTTCTACAGAACCATCTCCTGCAACTAGGAATAGTTGGGTAGCTCCCTTTAGGACCTTCTCTGCTTTGTGTCCCCCCGTCTGTGCCAGGTCTGACTCCCAGTATGGAAGGGACAGCAGTGTCTCTAAGGGAGCGGGTCCCCAGAGGCGGCCCCCACACCCCCGACCCGATGCCAGCCTGTGGCTGTGGAGGCGCTGGGACCCTGTAGGAGAGGGGTGGGCTTCCCAGCTCCGGCATGGGGGGGGCAGATGTCAGCAGCCAGATCCTCCTGCCCCCCGCACTCCCCCAAGGCGGGGCCTCCCAGAGCGACCCCAGGATCCCTCTTGGATCATCGAGTTGCGGGCAGTGGCGGCCCCGTGACCCCTGCCACCTGACCGCGAGCAGCCAGCCCCTTGCTCCAGCCTCCGTTGCAGGGGATGCGCGGGGAGTCAGCTTTGCACGCCGGCTCCTGCACATGAACTGCACTAACCACTCGGTCCCTAACTAACTTGATGGCAACACCCCTCTGCTCTGCGCGCGACCCCCTCATTCGCTGAATGCCATGTTACAGAACCAGGGGCGCGGGGTGCAGGGGACTGGGCGTCCTTGGCTGTGCCCGGCTCAGCTCCGTGCAGGCCCCTGGTGGTCTCAGACATCGGCTGGTTCCTGCGTCCCTCGGTCTCCAGTGCCAGCGCCTAGACTGACTGCGCCGCGGGGGCCCCCGGGGACCCCTCTGCCCGGACCCCAGGGGACCTGATCCCAGAGATGCCCACCATTCCCGGGAAGTCCTGCCCAGGTGGGGGCAGGACCTGCGCCCCAACCCCGAGGACCCTTTCCCAGGCTCCTCCATGTCCCAGTGGAGTGCTGGTGCCTCCCAGTGCCGGGCCCCCGGCGCCCCGACCCAGCCTCCAGCCTTCGGGAACCTGCGCCCCTGCATCCCCTCGATGTCTGTGCCCGTGTCCCCTGCCTCCCTCTCACGGCCCGGCCCATAGCCCACCCCCCAGGACGCTCTGGAGCCCAGACCCCTGCAGCCCCCCGGGGGAGCCGGCCTGCCCCACGCCAGCTGCCTGCAGGGCACAGGCCGGCCGGGGAGGCCGAGTGCCCCACCCCGGAGCACAAAGCATCTCAGATTTGTTTAAATAAAAATTATAATTTATACAAGACTTCTTTAAACAAACAAAGTTTTCTTAAAAAAATGTTACAGGGGGTTTTCATCGGTTCTCCATACAGTACAATCCTTCTGTTGAACAAAAGGGACAGCAGGAACGATTATTTACAGATCCAAAACAGACTCGAGCTTCGGACCTAAAAATGTAACATTCATTCTAGTTCAGTGATGAGTCATAGAAATTAAACATCTGCCCAGATTTACACAGTTTGACAGACACCCCGGGCTCTCTCTGCCGGGCAGCGGGGGGGCCCCCCGAGGGCTGCGTCCCCCCACCCCCGTGTCCCCGCGGCCGCGCTCTGACGTGGTCAGTTTTCATCTCCCTTTCTCCTCAGAAGGGACTCGAACCAAACCACCTGCTCTGCTCAGGAGGACGACCCCCACCACGCCAGCCCCTTGGCGGCCCCGGGGAGGGGTGTGCGCGGCACCCACAGGGTCCCCCTGAATGCAGCCTGTCCCCCCTCGCCTCAGGCACCGAGGGAGGGTCCCCAGGGGAGGGTCTTGGGGGGTTCCCGGGGGTGCCTGAGGCCTCCTCCTCCCACGGGAGCCGGTCCACCTGTGCCCACGGTGGGAGCCAAGGTGGGCTCTGCCCTCGGGCCGACGAAAGGCCGGCCTCCGGGGTCGCGCGAACACCAGCGCCAGGTGGGCCGGGGCGGTGGGCGCCGGGGGTGCCCTCAGATCTCACCGGCCGGGCGGGGTGTGTGCTTCATCAGGCTGGTCGGCGCGGCTCCCCGGGAGCGCGGCCTGGGCCCCGGCGTGTGGCCCTGCGGACCCCCCGTGAAGAGGGGTGCAAGCAAGGCCACCAGACCTCACCCAAACCAGCAAATTAGGATTGGAGCAAAGGTAAAAATTACATCTGAAAAATGATACAAAAATAAGAAAAACAGCTTACTCTCTGTAAAAAATATAATCTTCTGTTTTCTTCAAAAAACCACCACCGACACCCAAGGGACTCAGGACAAGCCGAGCAACTGGAGTCATCGAGTTGGAAGTACGCTGACCAGGAGGGCGGCCGGGCTGACCGCCGCCATCTAAGCTTGTCCTTCACTGAGGCCACGGGCCTGTCCCCGGGCGAACCCAGCCTGCAGACGGCCCCTCCGGGCTCGGCCACCAGCGCGCCGGCAGCTGCTGGGCGCGGGCAGGGGGACGGCTCGCTCCCACCCCCGGGGTGTGCTGGCACGGCCAGGACCCCGTCGGACGTCAGGGGTGCGGACCGCCCGGCCCCAAGCCTCTGGGCTCTGCGCATGGTCACTTCCCACAGCCGATGAGCCCCCGAGCGGCCCCGCGCGGCTCCCACGGGCAGACCGGCAGCGGGCCTGGCCCACCGTGCGTCCGGGCCACTGCCGCCCCCGGGCCCCAGGGCCCCTCCCCCACCTCCCTGGTGGCTGCCGCTGCGAGGCCAGAGCCGGCCATGCTGCAGTTAATGTTCACCTGAGGGCACCCCGAACTCAGGGCCCCCGAAAGCCCAGGTCGATGGTTTACTTTCCAAAGAGCAGAGAGTGACAGATGTGCTTCTACCTGCACGCCACTCCACGTCCGTGAGGGTCTCCGGGCCTCCCAGCGGCTCATCAGGTGCAGATGGCCGGTGGCCTTGGTGGCCTCCTGGCCCCGTGGACGGTCGGCACAGAGCGAGGGCCGGACCGAGCCACGCCCCTGTCCCGGGCCCCACTCTGACGCTGCGCTGCAGGCAGCCTCGCTAGAGGAAGAAGCGAGACCCCCGGGCCCGCTCAGGATGGTCGGCGGGGGCGCCTCTGAGCCCTACTCGCCGACGTCCTTCCCCCCTGGAGTGAGGGATCACTGGGGCTCGCCAGCCCTGGCTTCGGCGTGCTAGAGCTCCGGCCTCTGGAGGGCCGGGTGCGCGGCGGGTGCAGGGTCTCCGTCCCGGGCGGACGCAGAACGGCAGCTGTACTTGCGGCGGCCGGCGCAGGCGTGTCCTGTGCGTCCTCCTTTCTGCTCTGGCCTCCGAGGATCCCCTGCCCTCCGTGTCCACGTGTTCGTGAGACGCGCCTCCCCCATCAGATGGGCGGGCGCTGTCTGAGGCCCAACCCCTGCGTGAAGGGGTCCGTGAAACACACGGTGAACACAATAAAAACCACAGATCGAGGGGAATTATTGCAAAAGATCAGGAGGATGTCCAATTGTTTTTCCACTATCAAATTGTTAGAAAACAAAAAAACAAAAAACCAAAAATAAACCAAAAGAAACGAACAAGACCCTTCCAGCACGGTCCCCGGAGAACCAGCACTAGCTGTCGCTGCCGGCCGCCGCGGCCGCCGTGATTTTCATGTACTGGCTGAAGATCGTCTCGAAGGCCTCGTCCCTGTGCACCATGGCGCCGAACACCAGCGGCTGGCGGGGCGGAGACACCGTGGTGACCCCGCGCAGCCGGGCCGGCGGGAGGACACGACGTCCCCCGACACACAGGGGCCCCACAGGGTCTGGTGCCCCAGGGTAGGTCCCTGGACACTGGGCCCCCAGCTCCTCCCCGCCCGCGGGCCTCGACCCCGAACCCGACCCGGGCTTGCCGTGCCCGGAGGCTGCCGTGGCCACAGCGAGGGAGAGAGGAAGTCGGGGGTCCCTCGGTCCCGAGCCGGTCAGTGGCTCCGCACGTGCCCCAGGGATTTAGAGCCACACCCCCGGGTCACCCTGCCATCTCCCCAGCTCCCGCCCAGCACTTACTTTCTGGGTTGATGGTGTTGACACAGCAATCCCCATGCCTGAGCCCGGGAGGACAGACAGGACCTTGTACTGAGGGACGGCAGCACACGGTCAGCATGGGCCCCTCCCAGGATCAGGGCCAGGCCTGTCCCCCAAGCATTCTCCTCCCAGGGGCCTACAGACAGCACCCCCCCCCGGAGCCCTGCCTTCCTGACCAAGAGAGGACAGACTGACTCTGGGACCAAGAAACCAGACCCGCCCATCCCCCATCCCACCCTGTCCCAGCAGGCCCGAGTGAGACGGGGTCTCCCTAAGGGGCAGTGTGGGGGGGGGGGGATGTCCCCTGTCCCAGCACCTGCACGTCTCTCTGCGGGGGGGGCGGTGCTCCTGACATGCCAGTGAGCTGCGGCCCACCCCCCACCTGGGCTGGCCTGTGTGTCCCTGGTGCTCAGACCCTGGAGGCGGGAGGCAGGTGGGCCCGGCCGCCCCCTCCCAAGCGTGTGTGCCAGGCCCTCTGGGCACCGCACACGCCCTGCCCTGTCCACGTGACCACACTGAGGGACGCTGGCTGAGGACACGCCAAGGTGGGCGGAGCACCTCAGGGCCGAGGGGCGGATACGCGGTGGTAAGAGGGGGGCTCAGGCGCCTGGCCGGGCCCGCCTTGCCGTGCTCCCCTTCCCCATCTGTGGGAGGGCACCTGGCGCTGCCCCGTGAGGACATGGGGCAGGCCCGTGGTACGCGGACACTCTGAGGGGAGCTAGGGGGCTCTGCGTGGAGACCTTCTAGAAGGGGAGCCCTGACACGAGCACCCCTATGTCGCCCACAGCAGCAGCCCTCACCGTGAACACCTGTGACCCAACCGCAGCCCACCAGCCTCGTGGCCCCGCGGCCTCTCTCCTCCAGAACCCGAGAGGGGTAGTGGAGAAGGGGAGGAGGGACCCCATGCTGACCTTCTGGATGTCCGTGATGTCCACCAGTTTGATGACCTTGTTTCTCTTGGAAGAACCGGATTTGGAGCTTTCGAAGCACAAGTAACTACGAGGGGAGAGAAAAGAGAGGTGGGACCCGGCAAGTGCACAGGGACGCCTGGCCAGGCTGCTGGCACCGCGGCCCCCAAGCGGCAGGCAGAGAGCCCCCTCCCCCGCCACGCGCCGGGTTTCCGGGGGACGGCGCTCTGAGAGCGGGTGACTGGGCCGGGGTCTCCACGGCAGCCGACCCGCGTTCCCGCGTCCCGCGACTCCCGTTCCCGTTCCCACGCGTGGCGACTGCCCCGAGGCCCGCGCGGCCGGCGGCAGGCCGCGCGGGGACACTCACTTCTCCGTCACGTACAGGACCCCGTTGCGGATGTAGTCGGTCGGCATCTTCCGGTCGCGGTTGATGAGGCAGCAGCGCCAGCCGTTTTCGCACACTAGCGGGGGCGGGGGGCCGTCAGCCCGGCTCCCGGAGCCGCGCCAGCGCGCCCCCCAGCCGCCCAGAAAACCCGCCGGCGGGAGTCGGGCCGCCCTCCGCCTTCCTGGAAAGCAGATGTCTGCTGCGGCGCCGGCGGGCTGCCGCCCCGGAGGAGAGGCACGCGGCTCACGGGGTGCAAACGACGGGAGCGCGGCCCGACGCGCAGGGGACGAGTGTGCGCGGCCCGGGTCAGCAGGCTGGGAGCAGGACGGGGTCAGGGCCCCCCGTGGCCGGCGGTCACGCACGGAGGCCCGCCAGGCAGTTCTCGGAGCCCAGCTGCCTGCCACCAGGTCATGGCCAGGTACCCCCTGAATTCCCGCTGCTCAGCCACCCACGGCCGAGGACACGGGCTCGCCAGGGGCCCCAGGAGCACGGCCAGCGACTCCCGCCTGCTGCCCAGAGCCCTCCCGGGCCGCCAGGGCCTGTCCCTGCCACGGGCCCCGCACGGGGCTGCGGCTCCCCCACTCCCCCAACCCCCGGCCAGGGCGGGCCACAGACTCCGCACACATACCCGCCAGCGGGCGCTCGTTTTCCGTCAAGTTAAAGATTTCGTGGAAATTGCCTTTCTTGGTGCCGTGGAAGCGACCAGCGTCTTCATCCTTGTTGAGGCCGGCGGGCGCGCTGGAGACGTAGCTCCGCGAGGAGGCCGTCTGTAGCTGCCAAGGGCACGCATGTCCCCGTCAGCCACGCCAGCTGGGGGTCAGGGGACAGGGACGCACACGGCCCCCCCCACCCGCCCCGGCCCGGCCGGAAATGTAGACGAGCAGCAGACGCGGATGTCCAGATGTGGGGTGCGGACCCCTACAAGGCCCTGCTGGGGGCTATTCCTCATCTCGCGAGCCCCGCTTCCCCCAGCAGCGCCCCCACTCCGGAAGGCCAGGCCGGAACCTGCACCCCAGTACACGTAGTCCGGACCCCAGGCCGCCAGGTGCTTAGCACAGAGGCCGTTCCAGACGTTCCTGGAACCAGAGCTGGCGGGGCACAGGCCACGGAAAGCCACGTTCTAAGGTCAAAGAGTCACAGTGCAGCAACGCACAGCATCAGGTCCCCACGGAGGAGAGGTTTCCACACGGACGCCGTACCTTGTCGTGCCCTGACAACTGGCCAGGAAGGAGGCGACAGACAGACGCGTGACCGAGACAAGACAGAGGGTGCCCACGACGTGAGCTCACACACAGGGACTAGGCAGAGCTGCAAGCAGCCACCTCGGCGAGACCCCCCTCCCACCCCCAGGAAGCCATGTCCTCGCTCCCTTCCCTGTCTCTCCTGACACTGGCCAGTGCTACGCGGCCTTAACCCCCCCAGAAGCCCCTGTCCTGACCACCCCAGGGCCCCTCGTCCCCTCCCACGCCTGCAGGAGCCGAGCTGCCCACCTCTGTGCCTCCTCCCCCGGCCCGCCCGCCCCTGCACGACCAGAGCCCACCGGCTGGCTCACAACGACGCTGCTCGTGCGCAGAGACCCGCGTCCCCGCAGACGAGTGTGTGCTCTCAACAAGCTTTGTCGTCCCAGAACCTGGAGAGCCTGACCACACCTGACCCACACCCGACCCAAAGCTTCCCTCCCATCACCGGGTCACGGGACACCCTGTCCTCGACGACACTCGCACAAAACAGCAGCCCAATGTCACCACCTTCAGAAAACGTTCCTAGATGTCCCGAGGAGTCCTACAGGACCCAGAAACCCGCGCTCATCCCAGACCCTGAGGAGAACACGCAAAACCCCGTGCTCATCCGAGACCCCAAGGAGAACACTCAGAACCCCCCGCACTCATCCAAGACCCCAAGGAGAACACTAAGAACCCCCACGTTCATCCCAGACCTTGAGGAGAACATGCAGAACCCCCTGAGCTCATCCCAGACCCTTGGAGAACACGCAGAACCCCCCGCGCTCATCCCAGACCCTGAGGAGAACATGCAAAACCCCCTGTGCTCATCTGAGACCCCAAGGAGAACACTCAGAACCCCCACGTTCATTCCAGACCTTGAGGAAAACATGCAGAACCCCCCTGAGCTGATCCCAGACCCTTGGAGAACACACAGAACCCCCCGCGCTCATCTGAAACCCTGAGGAGAACACCCAGAACCCCCCGCGCTCATCCGAAACCCTGAGAACACTCAGAACCCCCCACCTCATCCCAGACCCTGAGGAGAACACGCAGAATCCCCTGTGCTCATCTGAGACCCTGAGAACACCCCAAACCCCCGCACTCATCCGAGACTCTGAGAACACCCAGAAACCCCCGTGCTAATCTGAGACCCTGAGAACACTCAGAAGCCCCCTGCGCTCATCCGAGACCCTGAGGAGAACACACAGAATCCCCTGCGCTCATCCCAGACCCCGGGAAGGCCTAGGCCAGCTCATCCTCTGTGTCGGGCTCTGGCACCCAGGACCTTCCACTGTGAATAAGACATAGGCCCAGTACGGCCTGTGAGCACGAGGCAGGCCCAAGTCTCAGAGGCAGGACCGAAGGGCCCGACAATAGCTCCCAGGGACCCCTTGTCCCATGGCCCCCAGCACTGGGCAGACACGACCAGCACCCCGCACCCCGCCTGCCCTTGGCCTGGGGGCCAGCATGGCTCGGGCGAGTCCGTGGGGGGTCTGAGGGGCCTTGAGGCAGGAGGGGGCCTCCAGCCCGGCCACAGAACCCCCGCGGCAGCAGTGCCGGGCGGCGGGGGAATCCTTGCCGCAGTGTTTCTAGGGCCCCGCAAAATCAGAAAGACGCCATGTTCCCCACACGCTGGGGGCAGCAAGTGTGGGCCCCGGCCGAGGCCAGCGTACCCGGCGCGACACGGCGGCGCTGGAGCGCTCTTTGAGCTGGGGGTCCGTGGGCAGGCTCCTCCAGATGATGTAGGGGGTGTCGTACTTGGCTCGCAGCCTGGGGCAGCGTTTGAAGATGAAGTCGATGAGGAAAAACTTGATGCCGGCGTAGAGTCCTGGGGACAGGAGACGACAGGCCTGTTCCGCGGGGCACACGGACGGCCTCTCAGAACGCACGTGTGGCCGGCGCAGGGCAGGGGACGCAAGAGGGTCAGGTGACCCGGCCAAGGGGGGGTCCACGTCGGTGTGTTGCCCCCCTGGGGCCCTCGGGCGGCTCCTGCCCACCGCCCTGGCTGGCACGCCGCCGAGCCCGCCGAGCGCTGACCGCCGCCCACAGCCGGCGCCCGCTTGTTCCCCTGCGCGGCGGGACCAGGGCGACTCTTAGAAGCAGAGAACGGCCTTGGTTTTAAACGATAATTGCGTCTCTGGCTTCTGAGGGGCTTCGATTCTGCCGAGTTCAAACGTTCCGACAGCCGTCGGTTGAGGCGCCGAGGAAGGCAGGCCGCGTGCCAACGACGGACCCCTGGGAGGCCTGCGCTCTCGGCGGCCGCTCCGGTGGGCAGCAGCCCGGGACCCCCGTGCCTCCCTCCCCGCGCGCACGGCCGCCCGGACCCGGGCCGAGGCGTCTCCTTACCCAGGGCCAGTCCCACCAGGCGGTAGGGGAAGAAGCAGGAGGCGAGGAAGGCGGCCCAGAGGGCGACGTACAGCTTCTGTGTGATCTCAGGCTGGACCCACATGAACAGGCTGGAAGGGAGAGGAGGGCTCAGCCGGAGATGGGGCCGCACCCCCGACAC
This sequence comes from Nasua narica, assembly GCA_028533885.1. NCBI lineage: Eukaryota > Metazoa > Chordata > Mammalia > Carnivora > Procyonidae > Nasua > Nasua narica. The sequence goes on along the minus strand of CM052807.1, from coordinate 117,316,317 downwards.
CGCGGGCTGGGGGCCAAGGACTTACTTCTTGATCTTCTCCAGGATGTCGGCCATCTTGCCGAAGAGGTTCTGTGTGGAGAAGCCACGGTCACCGCAGGCCCCAGGCCGTCGTCCACACAGCGACATGGTGGAGGGCGGGGGAGCCGCCCCCGAGGGGCCACCGCCCCCGAGGGGCCACAGCCGGGGTAGGGGGCACACAGAGCCCCGCCGTCCCGCCCAGATACTCGCACGCTGAGGACGGGGTGGTGGGTCCCCGCGAAGCCCAGGGATCCGCACGGACGGCCTGCCCAGGCCGCGTCCCGCCCACCCGCTGGCTTGGCCCCAGCTTGGGGGTCTCCACTCTCCGGGGCACCAGCCGTCAGCCCAGACCCTGCTGCCAGTCAGGGCCGTCCTGGGTGCTGCCAAGGGGTCAACGGGCAGGCTGATGACAGGTCGGCTGACCACAGACAAGACAGGCCTGCGGTTCTGGGGGGCTGGAGGCCCCTACTCGGCAGGGCTGGTGTGGAGACGCCCCCGGGGCCGGAGCCCGAGAGTGGTACCTGGGCCTTCTGGGCGACATCCAGCACGAGCTGGAACTTCTCAGACACCGTCAAGTCTTCCTTTGGAGGCTCCTGCAGCCAAAGGGGACAGAGAATTTCCAGCAGAATTTAGCAGCCCAGAGGCCTCGCAGCCCCAGAAGCAGGGCCCCTCTGCTGCGCCCGCACAGCAGGGGCTGGCTGTCCAGGGGGACGCCCCCTGGTGCCCAAGAGGGTGGGCGGGCAGCGGCAGTCCCCGAGCCGTTCTCCGCGGGGAGTCGCGCTTCGAAAGCTCCCCCTCAAAGGTGTGTCTGAGGCCACACAGCCCTCCACCCCTCACTCTGCACAGAGGGAAACCGAGGCAAGGGAGGGCAGGATCTCCTCGTTTGTCTGAGTCCATCCAGCAAGAACCTCCCAAGGGCGTCCTGGATGCTGGGGTCCAGTAGATCGCAGGTTGCTGATCCCTGCTCCACTTGTGTCCTCTGGTCCAAGAGGTCCCCTGCGGGCCCCCCTCCCACCCCTCTGCCGTCCAGCATATCATCCCCGCCAGGAGGGGTGAGGACAGACAGGGCCCAGGCCGGGTGAGGACTGCTTCCCCTGCAGCCAAGCCAGGGCCAGCGAGGGGCACTGGGGTGTCAGCTGGCTGGGGGTCGGCGTGTGGCCATCCAGGACTCTGTGCTGGGTGGGGGGGACGGCTGGCCTTCTGACCCCTACCTGCCAGGCAGGGCTGCCCCGGGCATGCACCCAGCTACACCTGGAGGCTCAGGGAAGCTGACTGGGTTGAGACGGAGACCCTCGCCCTCCCAGGACTTACCACCGGTTCTGAGACTTCAGGCACGATGCTCCACTGTATCCTCCAGCCCCTGTAAGGAGACCGTCACACGCCTTTCACAGAGGGATGACACCGAATCCCCAGCCCTGTGCTCCCAACGGGGAAGAAGTGTGGCACAGAAGGGGCTCCGGAACCCCTCTGTTCGCAGCTAAGACCTCCAGGGCTGCTCCCTGGCTCTTGAGGATGGACAGTTCAAGGTCACCCTCAGGGGCCCCTCCCCTGGGGGCCCAGAGGCAGAACACACAGGTCTTTCAGGAGAAGTCAGCGAAGCAATAATGGTGAGTGCTTTAACTAATCACTTCTGGTCTGGGCACCGATGACCCCTTCCCGGCTACGTAAGGATATTCTTCTCTACAAAACACATTTTCAAATAAACCTACTTAAACAGGCACAGAGATGCACCCAGGAAAATCGTATGTGAAAGTGTGAACTTTTGAATAGCTGAGTACAAATCTGAGTGCAGGAGGGGCACCCAGGTGGCTCAGTGGGTTAAGCGTCTGCCCTCGGCTCAGGTTATGACCCGGGGGCCCTGGGATGGAGCCCCATGTCCGTGCCCTGCTCATCAAGGAGTCTGTTTCTGCCCTCGCCTGCTGCTCCCCCTGCTTGGCTTTCTCTCAAATAAATAAATAAAATCTTAAAAAAAAAAAAAGTCGGGCCCGCAGGGGCTCTCCGCAGGCCTGCCGTGAAGCCGAGGTTTGCTGCTGGTGCAGACACATCAGGCAGCTGGGGATGAGGGGTTCCCCACAGAGCCCCCCGGAGCGTGCCCAGCAGGGGGAAGATGCTGCACGGGCTCCGTGATTGCAAGGACCCTCCCTCTGAGTCCCAGGGCCTCCCAGAGCCGACTCCGCAGCCCCGGCAAGCCCCCTGGGATGTCACCGCTGAGCAGGAGCGGCTAGGGGAGAGAGCCGCTGGGGAGTCGGCTGAGCCCCCACTGCTGGCTCCCGCGGACCAGGTGGGGCGCATCCTCCTGGGGGCTCGGGAGCCCAGCCTGTCCCAGGACTGGCCCCCAAACCCCGCGTGTGAGGCAGCCCCGGCTCAGGCGGGCCACAGTCGTGTGTCGTCCGCAGACAGCCTGGCCACCCACGCGGGACAAAGCAGCTCACCTACCTGGCTATGAGGTAATTGAGGGATAGCCTCAAAATCGCTAGAAATAAGAACATGGGGATGGCCCAGCCATGCCACACGGCATTCATGTACACCTGCGGGTTTGGAGAGAGACAGTCAGGTGGCCTGACAGCCTCCCCGCCCCCTGCCCCGTCCCACCAGGCAGACAGCCATGCCGGGGAATGGGGAGCCCAGGCCCCCAGGGTCTTCCCAAAGAGGGACCGCATGATGGAGAAGCCCCGTGAGGAGCTGCTTCCCCAGTAGGAGCCGCCAGGGGTGGGGCAAAGAAGGTGCCCTGCGGGTGCGGGGAGCGGGGCGTCCCAGGGAAGCAGCCACTGCTGGTGGCCTGGGATGGGCAGAGGAGACCGGACCCCACGCAGAGGTCCGTGCCAGCCCTGGGGATGGTTCTCCCGTGCTGGAGCCCACAGCACCCCCGGGACTCAGCACGGCCAAGTGAGCTGACTGACCGCTGGCTAAGAAACCCCTGTGTGCCGTGTGCCAGGCCAAATGTGGTAGGGGCCCCTCTGCTCTGGGCCCACTGGGCCCGGCAGAGGTGCCGGCACAGAAAGGGGCAGGGAGGAGAATGCAGGGGGTCCGGGCAGAGGCCTGGAAGGTGGGTCTGAATGATGGGCACAACCCTTGGTGATGGTAGGCAAGACCAAGGTACCCAGAGCGTCATGGAGCAGAGGGCTCAGGAGGGTGAAGGGGGAGCCTCCAGGGCGAGGACGGGGCCTCTGGGGTGAGGGCGGGGCCTCCAGGGTGAAGGCGGGGCCTCCAGGGCAAGGGTGGGGCCTCCAGGGTGAAGGCGGGGCCTCCTGGGTGAGGGCGGGACCTCTGGGGTGAAGGCGGGGCTGGGGCCTGGGCCACTGAGTCCTGTTCTACATATGTGCAAAATGCCCGTCTCTCCCCGGGGCTGGTGCCAAGCTATGGGTTTTCAGGGTGGTCACAGAACCCTCCAGGACGAAGAGATGCGGACTCTGGGAGCTGTAGCCATCCCTCTCTGGGGGCCTGGCAGGCGGGTAGGCAGCCTGTGTCCTCCTCCCAGTGACCAGAGGGCCCGTGTGGGGCTGGGGACAGCAGCTGGGTCCATGTTCCCCAGGGCACACCGCGATGCTGGGCCGCTGCTCTCCCACCCCGCCCCAGGACTGGTGGCTTGCAGAGGCTCAGCTTGGCCCCAGGCCACTGGGCTCTGCCAGGAGGCTCCCCTAGGTACCCAGTGGGAGGAGCCCGGGGCCCCTCAGGGCAAACATGCCTCCCCACCGCCCACCCCCCACTCGTCCAGAAAGGCAGACTGAAGCACGGACAGAGGGCTCTTCCTGAGAACACTGCCATGCGGCTGTCTGTGGGCGGACAGGGGCCGGCCCCCGGCGCCCCCCAATACCCTCGCCTGACCCCTGCAGCAAACCCGTGGCTGGGGAGTGACACGGCACCCACTTTCTGGACAGAAGCTAAGGCGTGTGTGTCCCGAGGGAAACCGTGGGGACTGGCTGGCCGCCTGGAGGGCTGTCGGAGCGTCCCCCCGCCACCCCGGGGGGCACTCACGGTGAAGGCAATGGCGGACGTGTAGACGGAGTACCAGTCGGATAAGGCAGAGAGGTTCTTCACGAAGCTGGTGACGGGCTTAGCGCCGCGCTCTGGGCACAGAACAGACCGCAGTGAGGCCAGCGCCTGGGCACACCCGGGAGGGTAGGGGCAGCGGGAGGGGGAGCCAAAACGAGCAAAGGGAGCCCCGAACAGGCTCCTCGCGCACCTGACCCTCTGCTGGGGCTCCCAGGCCACTCCAGGTGCTGCAGGCCGTCCACTGTCCCCGTGGGGACACGCCGGCTGTCTGTTCCCCGCCCCCCACGCCTGAGCCGCGAACATGAGAAATGGGCAGCGGGGGTGTTCCCTGTCATTGCCTGGGCTCCAGCGATGGAGTCTACTGGCCCCGCCCGTGTTGTCCCGAAACCACACTAAGGATGCTGACCCGTGAAACCCACCTCCTTGTGATTTTCTCCAACCACTTAAGAACACGAACATGCTTTTAAGCACGTGAGGTGAAACAGGCAAATATGTGGGAAAGCACCCCCTCTCCCGGAGGCTTCCAGGCCTGGAGGGAAACGGTGCCCCGGCTCGGGGCGGGAGGGAGGGACAAGATGGGGCCCCAGACACATTTCCAATGGGAGCCTTCTTCCTGAGAACTCCCAGGGAGCATCTTTCTGAAAACATGTCCCGTAGCTCAGGCCTGCAGAGCCCCCGCCCTGCTGACCCCAGCGGCTCCCAAGGCCGCACGAGGTACTCACTGAGTCGTCTCATGTTTTCCGTCAACCTGAGGGAGAGGGAGAGACAGTGAGTACCAGCTCCTCTGCGCCTGCGCCCCCGAGACCCCCACCACGGAGGTCCGCTGGCACGTGGGGGGCACACCGTGACCAGGGACACGACCATGCCAGGCGGCATGTCACCGCGGCTCCCTAACTTGGGGGGGGTCTTCTCACCCACGGAACCGTCCCTCGTCTCCTGCCATCTCCTGCCAACGTCCCCAGAACCCGAGTCCCCCGCCCCGAGCCTACAACATAGCCTGGAGCAGGAAGCTGTTTACTGAGTGGGTACAGACCCGCGAGGAAGGCCTGGGCCGTGGGCGCTTCGCCTCCAGACCAGTGTCCCCACACAGCGTCAGTCACGAAGCCAAGTAAGAGCGCTGAGCGGGGGACGCGGCAGTGCCACCTGCCATGAAGCCCTGCTGAGGGCCCTCGCCCCGGAAGGGGGCCCCTCTCCCAGGAAGGTGGGCCCGGCCAGGCCTCGGGAGCGGCCCCGGCCCCAACCACTTGGGCACTCCGACGCTGGCCTGGCTGAGGCCTCAGTGCCGCGACCCCCCTGCCCCCCTCCGCCAGGGCCCCCACCTCCGGGCGCTGAGGGGCTCCTCCGTCTCCACGGTGCTCTCCTCCGGCTGGAACCGGAAGTCCTCCACGTACTCCCCAAACTTCTCGTAGAACCACTTCTGGACACGGGGGCACAGCCCCTGGCTCCGCCGGTCTGCGGGGATGGGGGTCCCAGTGAGGAACCGAAGGAGGAGTGTGAACATGCGCTCCCTGACGCCGAGCCTGACCTGCTTCCACCTCGGGGCCCGGCACGGCCGCCGCAGACCACGCGGGGTCTCCACGGCCACACAGGCCCCAAGCTGCCCCCACCAGCTCCCAGCCCCTGGCGTCTGCGTCACCCTCCCTTTCTCTCTCTGGCTGGGGGCTCACTCCCGGGGACCCCAGGGACCAGAGGAACGGCCCGGGGGCGTGTGGCCTCTGCCCAGCTGGGCCAAGACCTTCTGAAAGGGACTCACATCACAGACTCAGAAAACCAGGAGGAAACGGCGGAGCACGGGTGCGCTGCAGGGCACGGAGTCGCCCGCAGGGGGCGCTGTCCCGCCACAAGTGAGGAGAGGGACGGCGGTAGTTGGTCCGGGGCCCGCGCCCTCCGCCCTCCGAGGCTGAGGTTTGTGTGCACAGAGCCGCCCAGGCGCGGAGAAAGGGCAGAGCTCTCAGGGAGGGGAGGGTGGGGGAGCGCCCGGGGGCTTCTCACCCCTGCCCACAGCGTGAATGTTTTCAGTGTGGCTAGGCGGCGGTGGGCAGGCCAGAGTCTACCGGGCCCACCTGTGTTGTCCCAAAACCACACTAAGGATGCTGACCCGTGAAACCCACCTCCTTGTGATTTTCTCCAACCACTTAAAACACGAACACGTTTTAAGCATGTGAAGTGAGACAAGGGGCCGTAGTCGGCCAAGCCCCAGGTCCAGGCGGGGCCTGCTCCCGCAGACGGGCTTCGGGCACCCCTCGGCCGTCACCTGGGCTGCGGGTGGGCAGCACCGCACAGCGCCCCCGTCCCCTCCCTCCGCCCACACAGAGCCCACCACGCCAGCGACCGCTGCTACAGAACGGACCTCGGCCTGGGCTTCCGGGGACTTGGGGTCATCCCACCCGCCACCCTCCACCCCTCCCACGTGTGCAGAAGACTCCTCAATCACGGGAAATGGGGTGGGGGGGCTGGGGTCTCTGTTCCTGCCTTGGATCCTGGGTCTCGGGCGTGGAGCCCGTGACCCAGGGGCACAGCAGCCAATCCCGCACCTGCCCCGGCCCGCCTGCAGGTCCCACACCGGGGTCCCCGGGCAGGGGGCATCTCCCCCTCTGGAAGGCAGGGCCTGACTCTGGTCCGAGCTGGGCCTCCAGTGGCGGATGCCCCTGAAGAGGCTTCCCCTCCCGGGTCTCGGTTTCTCGGTTTCCTCGCCTGCACCTGAGACGGGCTTAACCCGAAGGCCCTTCCGGTGTAGCGGTGCGCTCCGGGCACCGGCAGGGGTGCTCACAAGGGGTCAGCCTGTGGGAACGGGCCCCGGGTCGGGGGCAGGGAGGACCAGGCCCACCACAGATCAGGTCCCCAGAAAGCCGGACAGAAAATCCAGTTTGCTGCCAGGACGGCTCCAGGAAGGGCAGAGCGGGAGTAAGACAAAGGACAGGCTCGGGGCGGGAGGAAAAGGCGCAGACAAAGGGGGGTGCGTCCTGACTGGGGGGGGGGGGGGGGCGCCCACATCCTGGCCATGGCGGCCCCCACTGCCTGTTCGTCCCGTGTCAGGACCGCCAGCCCCTGGACATGGGCCACCAGGTCAGGGGCCAAAAAGTCAGTGTGACAATGGCACTCCTGCTCCATTAGGAAGGGCTGAAACGGGCCGCGGGGTCTTTTTACAGGAAAATAACATCCTGTCTTGTTGAGCGACCTGTGTTTGCTGCGCCAGCCCACCGATGCACAGGTGGAGACGCCGGCGACAACCCCGGGCTCGGGCCCAGCACACCCCCACCGCCCGGCCCGGCTGCCCGCAGGGCCTACCTGCTCCATTGTTGGCCTGGGCCTGCCCCTTCGGAGGCTGCTGGGCTGCCGGCTCCTCGGCTCTTAGGGAAGAAGCAGCAAGAATCCCGTTAGTTCACCCAGCGTGAGCGCAGGCTCTGGAAGGCGCCTGCCCTCCCAGGGAGCCCGCCGCACACGAGTGCCCGCCCGGCTCGCGCAGCCCACTCGGGGCGCTCAGTGCTCAGACCTGCCGCGGGGCAGGCCGGGCAGCTCAGCCGCGTGCACGACGGGCATGCTCTCTTCCAATTTTTTTTAATAACCAAATAAAAAAATATCTTCTAAATGCACCACCCCTTCCTCTCCTACGAACACACCTGCTTCTTTATCGTGCAGTTCAGAATAAACAGCCCTTATACTGATTAACCAGCCTGCTGATAAAAAGATGCTTATCCGTGGACACGTTCAGCAAGCAGCACGCGAGGCCAGAGGCCGGGTGACCCCCTGCGCTGGCCAGCTGTGCCCAGGTCCCAGCTCGGCCCGTGCCAGCCACCCGTCTGGCTTCCTGCCCCTGCGGCCCAGCCAGCATGGACCCCAGCAGTCACCTGGTCTCAGTTCTCCCAGGGTTTCCGTCCATCTGCCAGACCCCGACTACTGAACCGGCTTTCAGCCCCAGAGGGCCCTGGGGGGGCGGGGCCTTAGCCAGGCCACGTCTCGTGCCACGGCCGACCCGCTGGCCTAGTCCTGTGCTGGCCCAGGCCACTGTTCCTGGGGCTCCCGGTCCAGCAGGGACCTCAGGGTGTGGGAAAAGTGGTGCCCCAGGCAAACGTCAGCAGGGTCTTGCGGGGGGCAGAGAGGACTCCCAGGACAGAGATGGCAGGGCTGGGAGACCCCCCCCCCCCAGCCTGAGCATGTCCTCGGCTGCCGTGAAGGAGGGGGCACGGTTTCTGTTCCGCTCACACAATGGGATTTCACACCACACTTCCACGGGCCGACTCGGTTTGCAGGCTTGAAACCCATGACTGTCCCCTAGAGCAGGAGGCACAAAGGACAAGCTGGATGAGGGACAAAAAGGGTGGGTTAGGCCTTCAGCCTCACCAAGCAATGGATGGAAAAGACACAACACAGACACAGGGTCCCGGGGAGAAGGGAGCCATGGTCCGGGAGGAGCGAGCCAACCTCCACACCAGCCCCTCCCTGCAGCCAGGATGGCCAAGCAACAGGCCACGCCCGGAGTGACCACCGACAAGTGGGGGTTTCCCGGAACAGGAGAGGAGCCCAGGGCACACGGGAGATGCCAGGACCTGCCCGAAGGCCTTCCATTCCCGGGCGTGTGTCCCGGCCTCCGGACCAGGATGTCTATGCCCAGCCTGGAGGTTCTGGAAGACGCAGCTCACCTGAGAAGCACTAACAAACTGGACTCCTGCCCAAGCCTGGCCCAGGTGGGCACCACAAGGACTCGCACGTCTGGGGGACATGGGTGGGGGCTTCTCGGGGCCCCGTGCTTGTGACTGTTCGCTGTGCGCGGTCACTGGCCATGAGGTTTTCCTAACGATTCCTACCAGAAACACCCAGGTATTGGGACCTTCAGGGGCTGCGAGCTGCCTTCGGGGGAGGAGAGGAAGGCTGGAGACACGGGTGCAGGATGTGTTCCCCCTTGCCACCACCCCATGCACAGCACGGGTAAGTGCCTGCTGCGTGCCCTACACAGAGGGACGACGAACAGCAGGGCCGACGGCGCGCCAGGACGCTCCAGTCCACGACGCTCGGGGCACACGGTCCCACCTGCGGCTCGGAGAAGGCGGGGGGTGGGGGGGTGACCTCAGGGGAACATACAGGCCCCGTGACCTCCATCACAAAAAAGGAGCCTTGTGTTTCTAACAGCTGGATCCTTTGAAATGTTTCTGAACAACTTACACTAATGTTCAGCGATCAAGCAAACGAGTCTGGAGTAGAACATGCCAGTTTCAACTGTTTTTTAAAGTCCGATTTTCTGGCCCACGGCCACCCGAGGCCAGAGGGCACTGCAGCCCGCAAGGAGCACGATGCCAGGGCCGGGCGCAGGGGTCCCTCTGCCCTGAGCCCCCTCCCCCGGGCTGGGGGCACCAGACCACCCCCAGGGTCCACACACCGGGGCCCCGGCGAGGCTCAGTGCGGCCCGCCGGCCGAGCAGAGGACCTCACAGGCAGAGGGCGGCGGCAGGCCCGGCCCGACCACAGGCCAGGAGGGCGGCGCGTCTCTGCCGCTTCTGGACCCCTAACGAGAGAGGACCTTTACCTACTAACAGATAAGCTTCAATCAAGGTGATTTTCCGGGAATTTTCTTTCTTTTTTTTTTTTTTAAGATTTTATTTATTTATTTGAGAGAGAGAGAGAGAGAGAGAGAGGAAGCATGAGAGGGAGTGGTCAGATGGAGACGCAGACTCCCCGCTGAGCAGGGAGCCCGATGCGGGACTCGATCCAGGGACTCCAGGATCATGACCCGAGCCGAAGGCAATGGCTCAACAACTGAGCCACCCAGGCACCCGGGAATTTTCTTTAAAACCCAAACAGAGGTTTATATAAACTCCAGTTACCACATTTCAATCCTGGAGCTGGCCTGCAGCTTGGGGGTGTGTGCCTGTGTGTGTGTGTGGGGGGTTCCCCTCCACATGCTCACCCACCGGAATGCCCACGGCCACCCAGACCGACAAGGTGACAACGGAAGAGGTCGCCACTTGCACGGAACCTGCTTCTCCCTGTACATCCCCCACTTCAGGTCTCCATTTCGAGAAGGTTCCTGAACCCCACCCCCACGTAAAGCTGGGGAGCAGCACCTGAGTGTGCCCCAGGCCCCTCAGCCTCCGGTCCTGGCCTGCTGTTCCTTTACCGTGCCCTCCCAGCTGGTCCCCCTGCGCCCTCAGGAGAGAGAACGAGGAGGCCGGGCTGGGCGGGAGGGCAGGAAGCAGAAGGCGTGGGCCCTGCCAGGAGAGGGCAGGCACACGGGCTCAGCTCGGGGCGAGCCCCTCTCAACACCAGAGGGGAAGTGCTGCCTCCTGCCAAGGGCTCTGGGCAGAGCCGGACAGAAATGCACACCTGCACCGGACAGAGCATGTTCTCTGGGGGATTCGGTGCTGAGACGCGCCTCGGGAGGCGGGCCGTGGCTGGGGATGGAAAGGCCCCCACAGCCGGCCACGCCCCTGGGACAGCGCCAGTCCCTGGCTCTCAGCATCCGCAGATCAGGTCCCCGGCTGCGCCGCTTTGCATAATGAAAACATCTAGAGAGTTCCACAGGGGAAGGTTCAACATCAGGTAACGTGCAGGTTGAGGCCCACGTGCTGTCTGGGGAGGGCTGCCGGCCTCGTAGCCCGGACAGAATGGGAAGTAGGGCGCGTTCCTCCCCTGACAAGCTCGAGCCCCCACGCGGGGGCCCAGAGAACCCAAAACAGCCCTGCGGGGACAGACAAGACAGCCTTCCTTCACGGCTGCCCGAAAGCACACAGGAGTCGTCAGAACCGCCTGCAGAGCACGATGCCAGAGACCCTTCCTCTAAGCGAAGCAGATGCCCCAGGTCCCGGGAGCTGAGCACCACTGTTAAGGAAGCCAGCGTCCTGCTGGGAAACAGGAGGCATTTCCTTTCCACCAATCAAACCCCAGGCATCGAGGCGCCCGGAGTGTGGGCGTCTTCCGAGCCAGAGAAGACACTCGAAAGTGACCGGGCCCTCGTCTGCGCCACAGATAAACCCTCCGGCTGGGCTGGCCCGGCAGCGGCCTCGTCTGCTGGGCCCCCGGCCTGCAGGCCGCGTGGGGGGACGGGAGCTTCCTGAGGGTTCCGGCAGGACAGGGAGCGCATGGCTCTCAGAACCTACAAATACCCTCCTGGAAAGACCCTCTTCTCACGGGCAGCACCGCGAGGTGGCGGCCCAGCTCGTGCGGGCAGGGGGTGGGTGCGAGAGGAGGCCGCACATGGGGACAGCGCCTCCCCACGGCAGCGCCCGCGTCGTCCCCTCCTGTCACCCTTGAGGATGGAGGGACCCTGAGAAGACAAGGGTGACCATCCATGGCGGGCGAACCCTGCGGTACCTGCGTGCAGCGGGACGGCGCCCGTGGGGGGCGCACGGGCAAGGTGGGGCGCCCTGGAGCCCTCCTCACCTGGCCCTCAGCACTTCCTGGACCTTCTGCTCCAGCTCCATCCGCCGCTGCCGCTCCCGGTCCAGCTCCTGCCGAAGCATCTCCGAGTTGGTTTCTTCTCTCAGCTTCCGGAGCTCCTCCTCTGCGGGGAGAGAACCGCCAGGTGACGGGTGCTTGCACCCAGTCCGCCCTCCTGGGGCAGAGGGGCCGAGGGCGGGCGTGGATTTCGGAGCCCTTGGGCAGAGGGCCCCATCCGCACCAGCCGGGGCCGTGGCAGCTCCCCTGCTCCTCTCCGGGGGCACCCGCGGGGGGCTATTAGTCGGGGCTCCTCTTCCACGGCGGGGGCTAAGCAACGGCGAGGACTCTCGCGCTAAGCAGAACAGGTGCAAACACACACGGAAGGCACCTCGCCACCAGCACCACCAGACGCCCCAGGGAAAGGGGTCCCGTTGGCACCCGGTCACCTAACGGACATGGCTGGACGCACACACGCCCCAGGTGTGGTCCGCAGGCCTCAGCCGCAGAGCCCAGCCCCTGCCCGAGGCCGACAGACAGCCCCCACCACCCGGGTGCTGGGGACCCAGGAGCACGGAGGGAGAGCCGGCGGGGGCTCCTGCAGTCTGCGCCGGGAGAGGACGGGATGAACGTGACGGTGGCAGGCTCCTGGGAGAGCAGGTGGCAGGCTCAGCAGCAGCCTCGGCCCTGAGGCGGGAGCGGCCTGGGAGCTGAGGGGACGGGTCCCAGATGAGATGGGGCGGGGGGCAGGGCGTGCAGAGCCCGAAGGAAGACCTGATGTTTATCCCAGGACAGGAGAAAACCAAGGGCCATGTGGTTGTGCGTTTTAACTGTGATGTGTGACAAGCTGAGTGATGGTCCCCAAAGAGGTCCCAACCTAATTCCACACCTGAAACTGTGTCTCCCCACGGACAAAGCCCTACACTGCAGAGGTGATCAAGGACCTGGAGATGGGGACCGTCCCGGTTACGAGGCCGGTGTAATCACCATCACGCGAACGCCTAGAGGAGGGGGAGGGTCAGAGGTCAGGGAGAGGAGCGACTGGCAGGGGCCGGCTGCCGGCGTCCAGGGTAGCAGAAGGGGCCGGCAACCCAGGATCGCGGGCATTGTCTCCAAGCCAGACGAGCCAAGGAAACAGATTCTCCCCCGAATCCTCCGGGAGGAAAAGCTTTGCCAACACGTGACCTTCGTTCTGTTGGACTTGTGGCCTCCGGAATTATAAGAGAACAAATGCACTGATAAGGCCCTGGGTTTCTGGTGCGGCAGCGAGAGGAACCCCCAGAGCGGAGCCCACATGGGGGCTCGGACCCCGAGCGGACGGCGTGCTGTCTGCACACACGGGACACCCAGGTCTCGAGACAGCCCAGCGCAGGCCCTGCCGAGGACCCGCCACCTTCCATCCGCCTCTGTGGCCCGGCCGTCCCCGGGGGGACACCAGCTAGTGTCCACGTGAGACCGTGTACGACGAAGGTGGGTGTACCTTCACTCATGTAGCCAGGACAAGAGACCACGGACTGGGGGGCCTGAATCACCGACCCCGATGCCTCCCGGTTCCGGAGGCTGCGGGTCCAGGGCTGGGGTGCCGGCCGAGCCTGGGGAGCACCGCTTTGTGAGGTCCTCACACGGCAGAGAGAAAGGGCTTGGGCGTCTCCTCCTCTTCTCCTGAGGGCACTCACCCCATCCCACGGGTCCCACCTCCTAACCCCCGTCGGCGTCTGGGGGACACAGACATCCGGGCCCCAGAAGGGCCTGAGCTCAGGCGGCCCGGCTCCAGCCAGGCTCTCGGCTGTGACACCGTGCCGATAGGCTGCCCACCCCGCTTCAGCCCTTCCTGGGTGTCCCCACGCGGCCCAGCCCTCCCGCTCCCCCAGCAGAGCCCCCCCACACAATATTCCACGGAGCTCCTCCGTGAGCCCAGGGCCACTCCGAGGCTCGGACCCAGCGCTGGCCCAGAGGAAGCAGCAGCCGCAAGCGGGCCCTGCCATCCGCACTGTTCCTGAGACGCCAACCCAGGTCAGTGGGCACCGCCCGGGAGAGCACAGGGGACCCTGACTGTCCTTGTGGGCAAATCCTCCGCCGTCCTGCGGAGTGCCCCCAACTCAGTCACCCCGCAAACGTTTGGGGAACGACAGCTGGCTATGAGCAACTTTTTCAATTCTCAAGGACTAGGCCGAGTCCTCTGCAGACCCAATCACCAAAACATTTGGATCACGATAAAATGCAATGGAGTCCATCTGGAATTCCTAGGCCATCCCCTTCGGGCCTAAGGCTCCGACAGATGCGGACCCAAGTCTTGTTTCTGAACTGGGTGCACAGCGGGCCCACTCTCCTCACAGCCCCACGAGGACACGGGGCTCGTCCCCTCTCCGCTCTGCCCCGCCCCCCCCTTCTGGATGTCAGCCCTAACGTCTTGAGGTTCTCTCATGTCCTAGAGGGGTCACACCCACTAGGGACAGATGGACCATGAAGGCATACGGGGCAGAGAACCGGCCGCCTTGCGGGTCTGGGCACGGCTCCCCACGTCCAAATAGGACACAGGTACCTGGTGAGACGCCCCAACTGCCCTACAGGGAAGCAGGGGCGGGGGGGACGCGGCCCAGCCATGAACCCCCATGAAACCCCACGGGGATAACAGCCCAGACAGACACCTCTGCACGCAGGCAGGGCTGCTGAGGGCCGGGCCGGGAGATCAGCCTCCTCCATGAGCTCCTGCCGGAAGCTGACGACCTTGTGTCCCCTTTTTAGCAAACAGTTAAAGTCGCCCAATGAGTCTGCCAGGGCTGCAGCCCCCGGGGCCCAGGCGGGACTGGGGCAGGCTGTCGAGCCCCCCGGGGGCTGCAGTCCCGGCCCCAGCGTCAGACCCACATCCCACTGCTCCGCCCACAAGTGCTGCACCTCGTGCGGGGCACGCTTGTGATGAAGGATTGACCCAAACAAGGCTCGTCCTCTCAGGGACGGGCACGGTAAGGACAGCTGGCTGGGAGGGAGGACAGCTGGCCGGGAATCTTCTCTCGGCGGGGGTGGGGGGACACGGGGGTGCTTGGGGTGACCCAGCGGCTTCCTTTTGGGTCCTGGCTGCCTCGTCAGACCGGAGGACACAGGGCTGAGCCCGAGCCCCCAAAATTCAGGCCAAGGTCAGTCCGGCAGCCGGAGGCCCCAGACGCAGGCGGCGTCTGAGCAGCAGGACTCCCCGTCCAGACGGCACACGGGGAGGCAGAGGGGCCCAAGGTCACGAGGCCCAAGGTCGCAAGACCCTCCTGCCTCGAGAGCGCCTGCGGCCCCGGCCACTCCACCTGGCCTGCCCGGGGAGTCCGTGGCTCGCTGGGATTTGTCACTAAGCCGTGAGAAGCACTGAGATTTGCTGGTGCTGGGATCCGCCGGCTCAATAAACATGTGGGCTGCCCGGGGCCCTCCTGCGTGCCCGTCCTGCTTGGACCCGCCCTGCGGACCCTGCGCCCCGGCACCCTCCAGCTCCTGCCAAGCCCTCGGGGCCCCTCCCCCTGAGACTCACCGGGAGAAGGCCCTCCCCAAACGGGGGGCCTGGGGGATGCCACGCCAAAGCCACAGGGAGCAGTCCCTCCTGGCTCCCACAGCCACGGTTTCCCCCCGAGACCCCCTCTGTCCAGGGGTGAAGCAGGGTGGACCTCCCACGGCCCCCTTCCTTAAAGACGAAGGCCTCCCGACCCTCCCCCGGGGCACAGAACAGGGTCCATAAAGGGGCCATGCAAAGGGGAGATCTGAGGCTAGGGGGTGGCCTCGGCCCAGTCAGACCCAGAAACAGGCCCCAGCCCGGCCAGGCAGCAAGCGAAGGGTGGCCAGTGACGCAGGTGGCAGGAAGGGCTGCGGAAGTCCAGCCCAGGGCCTCCAGCCCTGCTGATGGAGCTGTGTACCCCACCATCACCACGGTAGCCAGCCAGGGTCCTTTGTGGCCCAGAGGACCTGTGGCAGGCATGCCACCACACGCAGGGACGTCCTGCAAAGACTCCAAACCCATGCATTCTGCTGGTCTCCGCTCCCGTCCTGGTTCCCAGCTGGCCCCCTTCCACCCTCCAGTCTGGCTCTGAAGAGCAGTCAGAGGTTCTTCGGAAAGCCTGTCAGAACCTGCTGCTTTCTTGCCTCCAAGTCGCAGGGGCTTGTGATCAAATCCTCTCACTCAGCAAGGGCCCCCACGCCACCTCACCAGCTGTGTCTCCCTCTGCTCTTCCCTCGAATTTGCCACTGGGGCCTCCTTTTAGGTCTTCAGGTGCCCACAGTCCAACTCTGCCCCAGGACATTTGCACATGCGGATGCCTCCTCCCTGCCTCTCAGTCTTAAGTCACCGTTTCCCCTGAGGAACCTTCCTCCCTGATGCTTGCCACAAACGGAACGTGGCACCTTGTCACGCTGTCTCACGGATCTTGCTCCTTCCTATCGGGGACATCATGGGTCTTCCTCAGGGTGTCGGAAGGGGATTCCTAGAGGTGATGCAGGTCCACAGGGAAAGGCTCAGCAAACTTGACCACTATCCATACACTTCTCCGTCTACATTCATTGGCCCTGACCGGACCCACGGCCCCTCTGTGTTTTACTGTCTGGGACAGCCCAGGACCCAGCTTGGCTCCAGAGAAGCCAGCGAAGACATGGAGAACGGATGGCAGGGGAGCTAGGACAGTGTGGCAGGTTCTCACGCAACACGCCCGGTGGCCAGAGCAGAGGACCGGCCGTGAGCTGGACGGCGAGACACCGGTGTGGCGGTGGGGGGCGTCTGAAGGACACCCGCGCCCAGCCCCCACGTTTCGGGCCTCGGCCTTCCCCAGCCTGTGCCGGGGCTCCCAGGGGCTCTGACCCTGACAGGCCCTGCCTGCGACGCTCCGTGCACGCACAGCATCTGCTGGGAGGCAGCAGGGGTACTCGGGTGATGGGGGACCCTCAGCCCTAACACGTTACCAGCCCAAGAGCCCCAGCCCCGCGGGGCCTTCCCCTGAGCCCCACACGAAGCCCAGCTGCCCGGAGAGGCCTCCTGCTTGCACGACCTCCTCAGCAAACACTCGCTGCACAGGTGTTGCACCCCGGGCTCCGACGAAGCGGGAACACGGCCACGACAAAGCACACCCCGACTGGGGCAGACTTCCTGGGGGGCCCTGCGAGCTGCTGCTGTGCAGGCTGGCCCCAGGGGTTGAGCCTGGGCCCCTCAGGAGGCGTCTCCTGTCCTGACACGGGCAGGGCCCTGGGACCCTCTTCCCAAAGGGCAGGAGCCCACTGGCCATGGGACATCTCTGTCCTCCCTTGTGTCTGCAGAGTGCGGCTCTGCCCCCTCCCGTGGGGCTCCCTTCTGCCCCGTGTGACCGTCCCGCGGTGGGCCTGGTATAAGCAGGTGCTCAGCCCAGATTCACTGGATGAGCCCGTGGATCAAAGGCTCAGAGTGAGCCTCCACGGCGACTGGTCAACCAAGCGCTCATGGCGCACAGCCCTGGAAAGGAGTGGGAGCCCTTCCTCCCAAAGGGAGTGGCCACAGCTCGGTCAGGTGCCCTGGGGGCCGCCTCTGTGAGCCACCTCACAAGGACCGGGCTTGAGTGAACGTGCAGAGAGACGAGGAGATCGCCATCTCATGCCGTATCATGTGGGGACAGCCGGGGACAGTGAGGATGGTGGGAGGCAGTGGGGGACAGCAGGGACAGTGGGGGACAGCGGGGACAGTGGGGGCGGTGGGGGGCAGTGGCTGCTCTCACAGGGAACACAAAGGTGAGGGACTCCCTATTATGATGCCCTTGCTCCTGGAGCCCCGGCTGGGGGCTTCTGGTGCTTTCCCATCCGATCTCCCGAGCACCAGCACCCACATGCACCCCAACTGCCTCCGTGGATCTCAGCTCCTGACGGTCACGGCAGCCCCAGACGCCTCCTCCGTCCATCCACAGACATTCGGCCCGTCTAGCGTCTTCAGCGGGAAGCCACACTTTCCTTAAGGGGGCCACCCCTGACCTCCCTTCCCCGTGACGCTAACCTGTGAGAGCGCCGCACGTGGCCGGATTCCACCACGTGGCAACTGTCGGCCAGGCCCACGGAAACACGTGTGGACACGGAGCCTCCCCAAGACCCGCTGGAACACGGAGCAGACCAGCTCACAACCGCAGGCCGTGTCCCCTTAACCGGGGCCGCCCCGACAATGCCCCCCAGCCCCGCCCCGCCGTCCCCACGGTGGAGGTGGGCACGTCGGCCCCAGAGCTGCCCCCCATGCTCCTGGCCCTCCCCAGCTGAAGCACTCCTCTCCCTGCCCGAGCCCCTGTGAAGCCCACGGACCAGCCAGAGTGGAGCCTCGGCCGCAGTCCCACGAACGTGCTCGTCCCCCTTCCTGGCGAAGCCACGAGGAAAGTTCCCCTTCCTAGGGTGTCTCCTCTCGCGGTGGCACAGACGGCCTCATAAATAAAACCAACTGGCCTGTCTGGCCGGTCCCCTCCCGTAAGTTCTCACTCTCCAAGCGAACGGCTCCCTCCCCGGCCCGGAACCGGGATCCCCCGTGCCGGTGGGTGCTCCTCCCGCTCCCCTCGTGGGGACCTACTTAGGTCACTGTGGTGCACAGAGCACCGGACAAGGTAACACAAACCCTCTGTCATCGATTTCTCTCTCCTTTCAGAGTCAGACAGAAACAGGAGGGCCGAGCTCCTGCCGAGTGGAAACTGCTGAGTTCGTCATTCAAAAGGGGGCCCATCCCCGCTAACCTCCCGCCCACAGGGATGGGGACCGGACGGGGACACCGCCCCTGACCTCTGGGCTCTCCTCAGTTGCTCCGACCCCGACACTCCGACCTCTGAGCCCAGGCCGCCGGCCTCACCAGCCCAGCGGTCACCAGCCTCCCTCCTGCACCAGAGGGAGGAGAGCCTGGGCAGAGCCTGGGCCTGGACGTCCTGCTGCCTGAGCGCCGGGCTCCCCCAGTCCCAGCATGGGACCGCCTTGTGCCCTGAGCCCTCACAGATGCCACGACGCGGCTTGGGCGAGCCGCGCCCACCCCCAGCCCAGCCCCTGGCCTGCCGGGGACCGCGACCACTCTGCTTCCTCGGTCAAGGGCCCAGAGCATCGCCAGCAGGGTGCAGGTGGGGCTGGCGACAGAGTGGCTCCAGAGCCTCCGTGTGAATTCTCTACTGCAGCTATAAAAAATAGCAACGCAATGGCTTAAATCAATGCAAGTTTATTATCTTAGCAGCTCTAGAGATCAGAAGGTCAAAGAGGGTCTCACTGGACTAAACCCAAGGTATCAGCGGGGCTGGCTCCTCCTGGAAACCCCAGGGAGAATCTGTTTCCTGCGTCCCCCACTTCTAGTGATGCTGCACTCCTCGGCTGGTCACTCCCAGCCACAGGGACATCCCTGTGGCCTCTGACCACGCGCCCCCCTCTCGGGAGGCCTCCTGTAAGGAGACAGACCCAGCACTCGGGGTCAGCCCGGAGAACCCCCCACTTAGACCCTCAGCTCGAGTTACAAGTCCCTCGCGCCCAGCAAAGTGACCAGGTCGCAGACACTTTCAGGGGCCAAGACCCTGCCCCCCACATTCCTTCCTGAGACGAGATTCTGCGTCCAAGGAGGCCGGGCTGGCCCCAGGAAGGACTGGTGAGCCCCTCTGTCCTCCTGGCCCAGCGAGGGCCTCCTTGCCCCTGGGAACCCGCCTGCCCTCGGGCTCTGAGCCCCCTCTGCGTGGGGCGGGCTGCACCCAGCCTGCCTCCTGGGCCCAGGGAGCTGCCCTGGCAAGGGGGCCGGGATGCCCCCTCAATCCATCCGAGCTGGGGCTGGGTGACGGGCGGGGTCCCCAGGAGTGGGAGCCCCGATCCACACATCGGACCACCGAGTCGCACCCCTGCAGGGCCTGAGCACCCAGCCGGCCTGCCCGGGACACACGGCAAGGTTCCTGGCACCACGATTCCCTCCCTTTCGGGGACTGGTGTGGCCGTGAGGGCCATGGGAAGCCTGTGCGAGGCTGGGGGAGCCAAAATGTCTACCCGAGGAGTGAGTCTGAATCCCTAAACCTTCAAGGACCCAAAGGCACCCCTGAAAGAGAGAAGTCAGCCTGTAATTCATTAATTCCCTCCCTGAGCTCCTGTTTAACAGGGTCCCCACGAGAGCAAAGCAAGGCTGCCAGGTGTGTGTCACCGAGGGAAACCAAGGACAGCTGCCCGGGCACACGGCCTTGTCGCCCCCCACTGCCCACAGAGCAGCTGGGCAACAGACTTTCTTTTTTCCCTTTTTCTTTTTCAGATTTAATCTATTTATTCATTTTAGAGAGAGAGAAAAAGGGAACACAGGCACATGCTGGGGGGAGGGGGAGCGGAGGAGAGGAGGAGAGGGACAGGGACAAGCAGTGCCCACGCCGAGTGCAGAGCCTGATGCAGGCTCCGGCCCAGGACCCAGAGATGACCGCCCGAGCCGAAGTAACTGACGCTCAACCCCTCAAGCGACTGAGCCACCCAGGCAAACCTAGTCTAGTGTCTAGTGAGGCTGGATGTCCTTACCCAAACACCCCCTTCCCGCAGCCCAGGGTCCCAACAGGCCAGGTCCCGCTCACGTAGAAGCTTCCAGGGACCCCACCAAGGAGAAGACCGTCAGGTCGGGCGCGCAGCCCACCTCCTTACGAAGGGACACGGCAGGCGAGCCACAGACTGGAGCCCCGCGAAGAGGCGAACGCAGTGCTTCGTGGCCGAGCCGGTGCAGCACCTGCCCACACGCCCCGCCCCCCGGGCAGGCCGCCCCCCCGCCTGGAGAAGGGCACGGTCGGCACGCTGACCGCTCAGCCCGGGCACCTCGTCCGCCACCGGCCCACCGCCACACTGGCTCGGAGGGAGAGAGGCAGGACGCCTGGGTTTACGCCCACCCCGCACCGAGACAGCACGGGCTGCAGCCCAACCCAGCACCCCAGCCCCCGGGGAAGTCACTGGGAGGAAGGAACCAGCTTCCAGACTATTTTTAAACCCGCAAAAGTAGAACTCTTCAAGCAGGAGTCCTCTTGGCACATAATTCAACAGGCCCAGCCACAGCCAAAAATAAAAATCAAGTGATAATCCTTAAATAAAACTCCTTCCCACCGGCCAAGCCTGCAAACACAGAGACCAGTGGAAAAGCTGAGCTGCTTCTGCCACCTGGCCAGGTGGGAGGCCAGCACACCTGGGGGCCCCAGGCTCCGCCCCCTCACCTCCCTCGCCAGCGGGCCTGCCAGCCCAATTCACCCCTCCGGCCATCGCGGGGGACCTTTCGAGAAGGTAGGACCCTGTGCTCCCCTCCGCGACAAGTTACCAGGTTCCAAGAAAGGGCACAGCTTTACTTTCAACGACCAGCGAAGCAGCCACTACGGCTCCCTCCCCTCAGCCTCTCTTTGCAAAAAAGCAGTTCCTGACTGCACTGCCTGGCTTCTCTGGTCAACTTCCGCCGCACGTCCTCCCTGCTGCGGGCCGCCCACCGCCGGGCTCCTCGCCACCGCGGACGAGCGCTCGGCCCCTGTGCCCTCTGCAGCCCGTGAACGGCACTGCCTCAAACAGTTCGGCCCGTCGAGATGGGCCGCTGAGATACCGGCCCGTCATGGTGTTTTCGGGGGGTCTCCGGAAACCGACTGGGGGTCTGGGTGAACAAGGAGTGTGTTAAAATTTTTTCCGTGTAAACTAATAACAAACAGGGTCCCATCCTGTCCCAGAAACCGACAGCCCTTCATGAGAGATGGTGGGCCTCATCGGGTCGCCCGTGGTCCGGGCTCCGGGACCCTGTGCCCAGTTCTAGAACACAGCACGTGTGAGCGCCCAGTCCCCCCCTCCACAGTCCCTCCCTTTCCAACGCTGCACTTAGAGCCAGCAACTGAGCCCCCCGGACCCCCACCGTCCCACAGACACGAGCTATGTGCTCAGCACCTGCTCCCAGCATCCCCCGGGGCGGGGGCAGCCAGCGTCTCTGCTCCCCAGCCAGGTGGGACCACCCCAGCCAGGTGAGACCGAGTCTCTGAGCTCGGTCAGTGAGACCGGCAAGCAAGTGTGGCACACACAAAAAACACGAGCTGAGGGACCAAACCAGACACGACGGAGCAAAGAAGGGTGTGTGTGGAGGACGAGAGCTGGGATAGGCACCCCGGAGGATCTGGAAGGGTGTGCAAAATCATGCTCAGTAGAAGGAATGGTCTATTTATTCATCCACTCATCTCCTCACCTACCCACTGACCCATCCATCCATCCATCCCCCCGTCTACCTACTCACTGATCCATCCCCCCCCCCACCATCCATCCCACACACACTGACCCATCCATCCGTCCGTCCATCCATCCATCCCCCCACCCCCCACCCATCCCCCACACACTGACCCATCCATCCATCCCCCCACCCCCACCCATCCCCCACCCACTGACCCATCCATCCATCCATCCCCCCACCCACCATCCATCCCCTGCCCACTGACCCATCCGTCCACTCGCCTACCCACAGACTCATTCAGCCCCGATAACGTCCACTCAGATACGCACGAGCACCTGCAGGCGCCTGACCGCAGGCCCAAGCTGGGAGAATGCAGAGATAAGGCAGCAGCTGCCTTCTCTCCATCACAAGACTCTAGCTCAGTAGGGGACGTGAAACGTGGATAAGAGCTGGGGCAGCCCCAAATCCCAGGACAGCCCATCTCTCCCAGCCGGGCCTCACGCACACCGATGAGGGTCTCAGCACGAGGGCACTGGCCAGGAGGCGGCCGAGGGTGGGGAGGGCACGCTACCCCAGCAGCTTCTCTCCCCCGTGCCCACGGGAGCTCAGCTGTACCATCCGTACGTGGGGGTCACGTCCTCCACCTTCCTCAGCCCAGGGAGCCGGGGAGGTTCAGGGGGAGATGCAGAGCACCACCGGGAGAGGTCCCCGAGCTCAGCGTGCTCCTGACTCGACACTCCCCACGGAGCTCAGTTCTGTCCCTTCGCACAAGGCTCGTCAGAGGGCACCGCCGGACCCCGGACACGGAGCCCTCTAACACACGGGCAGGCGCGTGCGAGCTTCCTCCCCGACTTCGCCCCTCATCCCAAGACTCCCGCCGCCCTGGGTCCCAGGGAGCAGGCCCGGCACCAGCAGGATCCGGGGGTCTGTCCTCTGAAGCGTGAGCCGGCCAGGCGGGGTGCCCAGCTGGTGCCGGGATGACACAGCCTGCGGTGGTGAGCTGGCCTCTGAGCTCAACGTCTGCAATGAATGATTAGAGGGCACATTCTCACCCGGCAATGGAAGGATCTAGAAATATGGAATTCTGTTCCACCCAGCGGGTCAGACAAATCATTTTCTTAGAAGCCAATTCCATTTCTCCCGAGATAAAGCACACCCAGCCTCACCTCTGTTCCCTGTCCTCCCCTCCTGCTTAGCATCAGCGAATTCACAGCAGGACCAGACCCAAACACACAAGAAGCCGGACCCCCGACGGACACCTATCGGCCCCGGTCCGCTCTCGGACCAACCCCACCCCCACCCTGCCGCCCACAGGCCTGGAATGGCCGCCCCGCCTTGTCTGGACACCCGGCCCCCGGCGGCAGGCGGCGGGCAGCTCCCCAGGCCCTCCTGTTTGTGGAGGACCCTGTGAGTGAGAAAGCGCTCCCTGCCCGAGTCGCCCCCCGGGCAGCTCAGAAACCTGCCTTCCCGCCAGGGCCCTCCTGCTAAGTCCAGGCATTCAGAGAGACGCTGCGGGCCACGGGAGTGGACTGGCTCGCCTCCCTGACCAGCTGCGCTGGGAAGCCCTCTCACACAGGCAGCAGGGAGCCACGCTGACCCACCGCGCATCCGAGCCGGAAGGAGGCGGGCCGGAGCGCCGGGGCCCAGAAGCAAGGGGCACCCTCTCCCCGAGAACGTCGTCTACCAGAGCTGCCTCTGCCGTCCGTGCGCCTGCATCCCTGGGAGTCCACACATGTCTGGCACCGGGTGGGTGTCGGTGGCCCAGGGAGCATGGTCCCCACCCCGAGGGCTCAAGACCCCAGGGTGGGGCCCCGGGGACAGCAACCCCCAGCCAGTCCAGGGAGAATTCCACGGGCCTTCTCCTCAACATGAGGGAAGAAAGCGCTCAGCAACACAGAACCCGCACGCGGGTAAGGGAGCCTCAGGCTCAGCCCGGCCACCGGGGTGCCCCCGGAGCCCTGAGGCCCCACAGGCCTTTCCTCCGAGATCCAAACTGCACACCAAGTCACTCTGAGGGAGAACCTGCGTGTGCCGCTCACAGCATTGGAGAACCTCCCTTCCCAGGGCCCGCATCCAGCCGGAGACAGAAAAGTGCACAGAAACGAGAACAGCGCGCGTGAGCTCAGAAAGCAGCAGCCGCTAAATGAAAATGTATGATGCTTTTAACTCATTTATGTGCCTCTTTAGCAGATCCGGGCTCTTGACTCCCGTCACGAGCCAGAGCGCGCTCCCGTCTCCCGTTCCCCATCCTGCGTCATTCCTCCCGGGGACATTTGTACTGCTCAATATTTCATGGTGAAGCCAGCCGCCGCACACTTGGGCTCCTTCCTCCTTCCCATGAAGAATCTGCTTTCGGAGAGAAGGCACGACCGGTAACTAAATGGGCTTTCGCAAATGGCGGGGCTAAGAACACAAAGGACACAGGTCACGGGGGTTAGACTGTGTGTGCGGGGCCCACACGGCACACAGAACATGGAGCACGTCGAAGGACCACGTGGAGGGACCTCCGGGAGGCGATGCAAGTGTGGAGAAAGTGAGACCCGGACAAGATTTATTCAAGAGGGAGGACAAACGTACGTACTCGCTTCTACAAAAGAGTCAAGAGAAGGACAAACTGCAAAATCAAAAGACAGCTGGTCAACAGAGAAGAGAAGGAACGAGAATGTATGGGAAAACAGACTCTCTCCGAATATACCCTGACTTCGCAACCATGTAAACGATTATTTAGACGATTACAAAAATAAGGTTAGTTTTAAAATGAACTGTTCGAGGGACGCCGGGGGAGCTCAGTTGGTGATGTCTCTGCTTTCGGCTTAGGTCGTGATCTCAGGGTCCTGGGATCGAGTCCCATATCGGGCTCCCTGCTCAGCGGGGAGCCTGCTTCTTCCTCTCCCTCTGCCCCTCCTCGCTCGTGCTCTTCCTCTCTCCCTTGCTTGCTCTCTCTCAAATAAATAAACAAAATGCCATTGTGCGCCTGCTGACGGGGGCACGGAGCCTCGGGCATCACACCTGGGACGCTCCTGACCTCACTTCTCCACGGGGACATCGGACTCACCCGGGCTGAGGGACCCACGCTCTTGGAGAACGCCAGCATCAGGAACACAAAGCCAGGCTGCGTCACCGCTCGGTGACGGGAGCCCGAGGACACAGGACGCCGGCGGGTAACGTGCGACCAGGCACCTTCAACTAGAAATTCCAGGACGTCCCCGCCACACGCGGCGAAGCTGGGCCGGGTCTCAGGTGAGAGAGCCGTCTGGTGCTCACGCTCACCTCCAGGCAACGACGCCTGGACCGTGAAGTGAGGAGGATGCTCACGGCTCCGGAAATGCACAGCAGTGGTCAGAGCCCAGGGACATCGCGTCCACAGATGGCCACCAAACAGGGTCCGAAAATAAGACACCCAGGTGGATGGAAGGAAGGCTACGGGGGAGACGGCCGACAAACAGGGTAAAATGCTCTCCTTGGGGACAATCCGGCTGAAAAGGCCACAGCGATACTTTGTATCCTTCTCCTGACCTTCCTGTGCATCGGAAACTGGGTCAAAAGAAAAAGTGAACAAGAAACCAGAGTGATCTCTCAAGATCTAAAGCGACAAGAAACACGCACGCAGATCTGTACCGAGTTGATGACATCCCCGCGAAAAGGGGAGAAGTCACAGTCCTGTCCCCATATGAGCCTCGTGGGACCGGTTCCCCTGAGCGCAGAGGAACCAGAGAACACGGCGGGGCTGCCGCCTGCGTGGCCTGGGGACAAAACGAGCGAGGCCTTGGCCGTGTCGCCAGCGAGAACCAGGACTGGCAGCGGGAGAGGCTCAGAGAACGGTGTGACCAGGTCGAGTGAAGCCCCTGGGGTTTGAGAGCGGCTGGGAGAGAAAACACAAGCGCGCGCCCCCAGCAGCCACACGGGGGAGGCGACGCAGGCGCCGAGACAGAGAGCCGGTGTGGTCCGTCCACACAGAGGGGCGGCGCTTGGCCTCGGAAGGGAAGGCAGCGCTCACGCCTGCTGCGACCTGGAGGAGCCCGGAGGGCGCCGTGCTCCGTGAAGTCAGCCCGACACAAAAACACAGATACCGTAAGGCTCCACTCACACAAGGCCCCTGGAGGAGTGAGCCTCGCGGAGATGGACGGTGGGATGGTGGCGCCAGGGGTGGGGGGGCCGTGGTTTCAGTTTCCCTAGACGGTCACAGGGTGGTGACACGACACCATGAACCGGTCAATGCCACTGAAGGGCACACGCCAAAATGGTTAAGATAGCAAATCTTAGATCATCTATACACTTTGTCATTATTTTTTTTAAAAAGAAAAAAAACATAGGGGGCGCCTGGGTGGCTCAGTCAGTGAAGCGTCTGCCTTTGGCTCGGGTCATGGTCCCAGGGTCCTGGGATTGAGCCCTGCCTCGGGCTCCCTGCTCGGCGGGGAGGCTGGGTTCTCGCTCTCCCACTCCCCCTGCTTGTGCTCCCTCCCTCACTGTCTCTCTCTCTCTCTGTCAAATAAATAAATACAATCTAGGAAGGAAGGAAGGAAAGAGGAAGGGGGGGAGGGAGAAAGAAAGAACCCACAATCTAGGAAGGAAGGAAGGAAAGAGGAAGGGAGGGAGGGAGAACCCAGGGGTTCTTTCTTTCTCCCTCCCCCCCCTTCCTCCCTCCCTCCACATCACATCTGGGATGTGAATTCAAATTAGCTGAATGAACTCGAGATGCCCTACCTTTGCCCACTAGAAAGGTCTACAAACACCGACAGCATTAAGTACCCCCAGAATCCTTATTTATCTTCTTAAAACCACTTTCGACCAACAGGAGCCAGGGGGAAATGGCTAATTCCAGGACGAGGGCAGGAAATGTTTAAGAGGAGCCTGGGAGCGGGGGCACCGGGTGGCTCAGTTGGTTGAACATCGGACTTCCGATTTCGGCTCAGGCCATGATCTCAGGGTTCTGAGATCGAGCCCCGCGTTGGGCTCCACACTCAGTGGGGAGTGTGCCTGGGATTCTCTCCCTTGGTCCCTCTCCCACTCTCTAATAAACCTTAAAAAAAAAAAAGAAGAAGAAGAGCCCAGTGTCTTGTCACAGCAGAAAGCAAGGGACCGCTCACGGAGGACTGGCTCACGTCGGAAGGACCCAAAGCAAACCCAAAGGGGCCCCCGCCGCCCAGGAGTGGGTCCATCTGAGCACCCAGGGGGCGGCGGCCACAGCGGCCGAGAAATGTCAGCTGTGTTCAAGGCCACGGTCTCATGACGACACCAAGAAGCTCAACACGCTCACGGGTCATCTTCAGAGGGCGGTCTGAGTAGGGAAACGGCTCCTGGTTTTGGAAACCAGGCACTACAGGGGAAAATTCAAGCCTGCGCGCTGTTTTTGCTCTAGGGGCCAGCGCTCGGAGCAACCGAGTAGTGAGGTTCTCAGAAATAGGTCAGTGAGCAAAAGGAGAAAGGGTGGAGGGCTGGAAAATCATCGTTCTGTAACCGACAGATCGAAGCCCTGTGACCAGGGATGGAAACCACCGCAGGGAAGCCGTCACCGAGGGGGTCCTCCCAGGGAGCGTCCGGGGGAAGCGGCCACGCTGGCTCCGTGGGGAGCCTATGGGGTCGCCCCGAGCAAGGTCCGGGGTGAGGATGCTCCCCGAGCGGGCCTGGTTTCTACCACAAAGAGCAACAACTCAGAGAACCAGCCCCACTGGGGCCTAAAGAGGGGCACCAGCCACTCAGCGTGGGGCCTCAGTGCTGCTCCGGGGGCTGCCAAAGAATGAGGAGACCGTGGGGGAAATCTGTGCTTCGGCTGGGGTCCGATAACGTGAAAGGGTTGTGATATCAGACGCGTGGCTTTCGTTTTCAAAACAGCACGAGGCGCCGACTGACACGTACAGATGAAGGACAGGGGGCTGGCCGGGACCGGCTTCTGAAGCCGGCCTGGTGGGGGCCACCCGCCCGCCGCCGGCCGCCTCTTGCCAAAGCTGCAAGCACGTGAGACCCTCTGCTTCTGTATCGGCTTGAAACGTCCCATGGTTTAAGAGAATGTCCACAGCGCCCACCTGTCCTAACTGCGCATATGCTTCCAGGACCCGGGCTGCCCAAGAGGAAACGAGACGCTGAGGACAGACCGCGAGAACGGGCTGAGGACGGGCCGAGGACACCAGCCGTGCGGTCGGGGGTGGAGGCCCACAGAGGGTCCCGGTGGGTCCCAGCCACCCTGCCTGCCCGTCCGCCTGCCGGGGATCCCTGCTCCCCTCCCCGGCTGGGGCTCCCTGGTCAGACGCTCTCGCACGGACAGCGCTTGGCTCTGCCTCACTGAGGCCCCGTGAAACACCCCTATTTGGCCGCTCGACCCACAAAGGCAACAAGGCTCCAGTCGCGGACGCCTCGGGCAGCGTCTGCCCAGCTTGGTCAGGACCGGCCAGGGCTCCAGCAGGGCAGCCGGCCCCTCCATTCACACAGAGCCTCCCTGCGGGACCCCAGCACGGGCCAAGGTCACAGGCACGAGGTCACCAGGACCTGAGCAGGCCGGCCCCACTGTGGGGAGCCCCGGGCCAACCCAGCCCGGCCCACCTGTCTGCGCAGGCTCGGCAATGACCTTGGACTCACGGGGAGACCATGTCGCTCCATGGCACTGTCCTCGGAACCACAGGTGCCCGGGCCCAGCTGGCAGAGGGAAGACACCACACCTGCACACGCCTGGAGTGGACGACCCTGAACAGACGCATGCATGCACACGCACGTGCACACACGCTCGTGCCGAGGGGAGTGTGGACAGGCTGGAGGCGTCCTGGGGAGCAGGACCCTGTGCAGAAATGCGGGGAGGGCCGAGTCACCTGCTTCCCAGGACAGCAAGGCAGGGCCGGCCCCAGGGCTCCCCGCCATGGCTCGGACACCCACTGTCCCATGCAGGTGAGGGGCCACGTGGCTGCAGAGCTGGGGGGCCCCCGGCTGGAGCCCAGACGACCCTCAGTGCATGGACAATGAGAAAGGCGGCTCCAGGAGGGACCCCGAAGGAGGGGTGTCCGTGGGCCAGCAGGAGCGGAAGGCAGAAGGGAGGGGACCTGCCCGCGGGCCCTTCCTCCCGGCCCGGCAGCTCTGGGCCGGCTCTGGGCACACGGGACAAGAGGCTGCTTCTGTCTCCCTGGGTCATCCCAGCAGCTCTGCCCTCGCCCGGGGGTCAGTCGTGGGAGCGCCACAGGGGACAGTGGGGCACGCGCATGGGCGCCATGGCAACCTGCCCATGGTTAGCCCCTTCCCAGCCAGAGGGCCCTCCCTGCGCAGGGACAGCGGCTCTCCTAGCCCCGCGGCTGCTGTCTGTGGAGCAGGACAGAGAGTGGGGGGAGCGCGAAGGCGGGAGTCCAATGAGCTCATCTCTGCGAGGAGCCAACAGACGCTTCCACAGCGGTTTCTGCCATTTCCGCCCAAGAGGCCAAAACCCCAGCGCAGGGCACCCGAGGGTAGGATGTGCCAGCAGCCCACATACCAACGCGGACGGCACGTGACGACGACCAACGACCCTAGGGCTCGCCCTCTCTCCCTGATGCTGAACTCAACAGAACGCGGTACGACGCGGCACTTTACTGCCTCCTTCCGCAGAGAGACGACCTCGTCACCGCAGACGGAGCGCTCCTCTCCGTGGAACAGCAGAGGGAGCCTCCGCTGGGGACGGCACACAGAGGCGGGGGGGGGGGGGGCACGTGTGTCCCCAGGCACGAGCGAGCCCGGTGATAGCTGGCACAGGCTTCACCAGCCACGAGTCCCTGCTGCACGTTGGTGGGACGGCCTCCCCCCGTGACCCCGCCCAGGGTACTCACGTAAGAAGTGTTTTTCCAGTAAGGCGATTTCCAGGTGACCTTTGATCTCATTTAATCGATCAAACTCTGTCCGGTTAAAGTCCTGGACTCCTGCAGCCATGATGAGGGTCCCCGGACCAGCCTACAAGGGAAACAGCAAGAGCTCAAGAGGAGCCCCCTGCAAGCACCCCACTTCTCGGAGGGGAGCCCCGAGGACCCTCCTCTGCAGGGGCCGGGCCCGCAGAGCCCCTTCCCCTGGTGGGCAAGGAAGGTGCGGTTCTGCCGGGAGGCCCGCATCAGTCCACCTCGGCTCTGCCTGCCGCTGGAGGGGCATCTCAGACAACACGGACAGCCCCGGAGCCTGGCGAAATGATCTAAAAAGTTAAAGCCAGAAGCACGACGCTAAGCCTCCTGAGAGCCACACCCGTCTCAGGCTACGGAAGGCAGGCAACCATCCAAACCTGCACCGGTCTGGGGCGGGAGGGAGCCCCGCGAGGGAGGACGGGGGAGCCCCGTGGGGGGATGGGAGCCCTGCTGCAGGCCCCGCCCCCTTGCAGCCCCTAGCTGGAGGGACAGGACCTCAGCAGCTGGGGAGGGCACGTCTGTGGGCCAGGCTGTGTAAACCCCAAGGAGCCGCGGCTCCCCGAGGTGAGCAAACCCGAACAGGGGCCAGTCCCGTTGCACAGAGGACTAATTAAAACCACCGCCCGACGGCCCCAGGGGCGCAGGGCTGGCTCTGGCGTCCAGCTGACGGGAGGGGACGGGGTGCGGCGCGGGACTGCACCGGCAGGCCTGCCCAGGTGCACACACTGGACACTTCCGCGGTCACCCCACAGCCGTGCCCACACGCAGAGCCGGCGAGAAGCGGCACCCGTGTGCCTCCCCACGCGAGAGGGGCACCTGACTCCTAGTCTGGGTTTCCGCGACCCCCCTCCAGGCCAGGTGAGGGCAGACGGGGACACACAACCCGGACAGAGTTCAGGACGACCCCTCCATATACACGTGTCGCCTGCTCTGAGGCCACATCTCAGGAAAGACGAGCTGACGTCGGGAAGCCAGTGGGTTCTGGGAAGACCCTCTGGCCTGTGGCTGCCCGGACCCTTGACCTGTTGAACTGTGAGCTCCTCTGGCCGCCGGGGCGAGTTCCCATCTTTCCCTGTCGCCTCCGGGGCCGAGCAGCAGCGGGCACAGGGGCAATGGGGTAAAAGGGGGCTAATTCCACCCGGGGAAGATGGCACATGCTACACCCTTTCACCTCGCACACGAACTCGTCCCTCCCCCGCCCGACGGCCAAGGCGGCAGACGCATGGCGGAGGGCAGAGCCGGCCAGGAAAGGCAGCTCCGCACCGACGTGGAGGCAGAACGCTCAACTCCTTTTCATCTGCCAACTCTTCCCCAAAAGTGAGCACATGCTGCCGAGATCGTGGGGCCACGTGTGAGCGCATGAACCCAAGTCCTCGGGGGCTGTGATGCCCGCCAGTCTCTAGGACGCTGGAACGAAGTCCATCTGGAACTTGCCCTCAAGCATCAAGAACCCCCGTGGGGCCCCCCTCGGGTCTCACAAGCAGAGCCTCCCTCTTTCCCCGTCAGGCCGGCCGAGTGGAGAGCCGTGGGGGCAGCACCCTGGGCCACGGCCGTGAGGACAAGCACTCCGCAGGACAGCACCCTGGTAACAGCCCCCAGAACGGCAGACGGCGTGGGCCCAGCACGCCCATCGGGGATGCAGGCCACAGGGGAGAGGGTCCCGCGGTAGGGAGCAGTCAACGCATCGCTGGCCCATCCCGGTGCCACCGCCACTCAGACCGACCCCAGCAAGCCCGGACACCGCCCTGGAGACCCCATGCACCGTCGGCCGCAGGCCCCACGCAGGGGCCACGCTCCAGGGCCAGTCTAGGCCTCCCCTGCGACGGCCCCACAGCAGAGCCGCTGCCGTGGAGTCCTGGCGGGATGGACAGACGGACAGAGCACAGTGCCTGGTGAGTCCGCTGCAGGATCCCTGTCGCACCCCGCGGTGCGCTCGGACCCCCGTGTGGGGATTCACGCTGAGAGACCACAGCCCACTCGGTCCAACGACCACCATGGGGAACCATGGCTCACAGGGCCCCAGGCGGCCATCGGCCACACACGGTACCCCGGGAGACCCAGCAGCAGGGCCCGGCCCCCACGGACCCCAAGGCTGGAGGACCAGCCCCCTTGGGCCAGGGGACCGCGGCCAACGCCCAGGCGGGCTCCGCCCCCGGCTCTGCAGCGCCCGGCCCACCTGATCGGGCAGCCTGGCTCCTGGAGGCAGTGCTGGTAAATTATTCATTCCTGCCAGGAGCGGATGCACAGTCCCTGTTTGAAGGCATTAATAATCTAAGAAGCCAGAGAAGGCGAGCGCTCACAGGCCACAGCGGGAAGAAAAGCTAGTGCCGGTGCTGAGCAAGAGACCAATGGGCCACCGACGCCGCTCATCCACACCGGGCAGGATGGCCCTGCGCTTCCTCACCCGCAAAGGGGAGCACCGGGCACCGTGCCGCGACGGCGAGCCCCGCGATCACCTCTGGCCAGGGCGCCCAGCCCCCGCCGCGGCCATGCGGCCGAGCTGAGGTGCTCAAGGGGTATCTGAGGCCCACCAGAGCGCCCCGCGGACCGGCCCCCAGGAGCCGGCTTTCTGTGCGTGACTCCCCCACGAGAAGTCCGCCAACCACCCAGGAAGCCAACGAGGAAGGAACAACCCAGCAGCTGGACGGGCGCGCGGTAAAGGCAAGGCTGTGTGATCCTCGCTCGGGGGCCGGGCGCCCGCTCCAGGGGGGAGCAAGACAAGGACGGGGGGCCGGACCAGGCAGGACGCGAGTGCCAAGGTCACGCTCAGCCGGACCACCTGAGGGCGGGGACGGCCCCTCACCCCCCGCGGCGGGACCCAGGGCCGAGGCTGAGCAGCGGAGGGGCGCGCTCACAGGGTCCCTCAGCTCCTCGCTGTCCCGGGGCGAAGTCCGCGGTATCTTCAGGGGCACTTCATCTCCGCATTCGGTGTCCGAGGCGTTGGGAGACTCTGCTAGATCGAGGAAGTCATCTCTCTTGTGGCCTCTGAACCTGATTTTGTCCAGCCTCCTTAGCATGTTCAGCACTGAGCCCCTCTGCTTTACCTTAACATGACGATCGGGGTCCCTGCAAGGGAAGAAAGGAAGAGGCTCGGTCACTCGGCTGCCCCCTGCTGGCCACCTGCCCCACGGCGCACCCACCCACCCACCAGTCTGAGCACAAGGCTCTCCTGTGTACCTTGGTCCAGTGGCCCTGCCCTGCCCTCAGAGGGGCTTGTCTGGCTTTTCCAGGAAAACTCAGGGTGCGCTGGCTCCCACCTGGCACGCACCAGCCCGGACCCCTCCATCACGCCCGCTCTGCTGGCCAAGCTCCTGCCCCTGGCCCCACCAGTCCCCCAAGTGCCCCACAAGGCAGAAGGAAGCCAAGCCTCCCAGCAGGACCTTCCCGGCCACAGACGGCCAGCCTGGCGCACGGGGAGGCCAGTGACCCAGGGGAAAGCTAGGGCAGAAATGCTTCAGAGAAAAGGGGAGGACGGCTGACCACTCCTAGCAAGCCAACCATCAAGGATGCGCTCTAAGCTGTAGCTACGCACAGCGCCCGGACAGCAGCAAACGCCCAGAAACCGCGGGGATGCTCGTCATGAGGGTGTCTAGCGGGTCCCTTCTGGACCCAGCAGAGCCCTGGCTTCATGTCCCCTGGCCGGGCCTGGCCCCCACTCCCAGGGACACGACCCAGGCGGCCCTGTCAGCCGCAAGCACCCGCCCGCCCAGTCGGCCCCCACCCAGCTTGCCAAGGTCTTGCTCAGAGGTCTCCCCACAAGCGGGCTGCTCAGGAGCCCAGCGCTCGCCCGCCTGCTTCCCGGCACAGCCCAGACCGCAGGAGCAGAAAGAAGGCTGCCCGCCTGCGCCCTCCAGCCCGTGCGGGGTCACGTGGAGGGAGGACACGTGTGAGCTAAAACACGGACGCTCACCCAGAGATGGACGTGTAGCGGGCCGCCCCATATCTCTGGGCCAACTTGGCCAAGAGAGGCAAGCCAGCCCCCCAGAGCCCCGGGGGGCAGAGTGGGAGTGGCTCGTCTACACATGCAGCCAACCCCACTCTGAAGCCCACAGCAGAAGCCACACGGCTCCTGGGCCCAGGGCTGCACGTCAGGGGTGGCCCACAAGCCCCAGCCGAACTTCTGCAATAGGCCTGGGTCCCCGCAGGAGGGTGGGGACTCTGGACACAACGTGGCTCAAAGCGTATTCGGCTGCTTACCAGCCTTCTGGGCCTCGGCTTCCGCCTCCGAAGGAATGAGACCAGTAAGGCCTGTGTTCTGGGAGCCCCAGATGACGCACACCGGGAGCCTGACGCCGGCCTCAATAACACACGAGCGTCTCCACGCAAGGCGGGGGAGGCGGGGGCGCTGAGCAGGATGGAATCCATCAACTCGGCCCAACCGTCCCAGTTGGGACGCGTCAGGGAGAACCACAAAGTCGGGGAAGAGTACTTCCTGTTTGGGACCGTGCGGGCGCAAACACTCTCAGAGGACTCTTCAATCATGGCCCAGGGTGTCTGCCCCCTGCAAGGGCCCTCCGCCCCGCCCCCCCAGCAAGTTTGCCCGCCCTGAGCAGTGATGCCAACAGAGGGGCTCCTAGGACTCCAGCCAGATGGACCAGAACTCGCTCCGGTCCACGAGCACGGCAGGGGCGTGCGGCACGGGGACGGAGGGGCTGCAGGGGTCTTAGGCCCGTGCTTCTCGGAGCTCGCCCGGAGTACTACCGCGGGGCCCGCTGTGGACCTGGTGGCAAAAATGCCAGGACGCCCAATGCCCAAGGCCCCCAGGACCCCAGAGAGCCCAGAAGTGCGTGACACCTGGGGGGGCTGGGGGGGCCTCGGGGGGGGCTGGGGCGGCCGTGCAGGGCTAGGGTGGGCTGTGGGCAGCCGTGGGCAGCCGTGGGGGGCTGGGGGGGCCTCGGGGGGGGCTGGGGCGGCCGTGCAGGGCTAGGGTGGGCCGTGGGCAGCCGTGGGCAGCCGTGGGGGGCTGGGGGGGCCTAGGAGGCCCAGGGCGGCAGGCTGCTTGCCTGTGGGCGGGGGCGCGCGCCGGCCACCTGGAAAAACAGCTGCTGTGAGCTCCACAGAGACGAAACGGGTAAGTAAACTTAAAAAAAAAATAGAAACCTGAAGAAACGAGAACTTCGTGCTGACCAATTCCCCCGAGAGGAGGTAACGGTCTGTTTAAGAGAAACGACAAAAATACTCACAGCATGAAAGCGTCTAACAGTCCAGTGGACAACAAACTTCCGACTGTTTTTAGTAGATTTGTTTGTTTGTTTGTTTGTTTGTTTGAGAAAAGAGAGAACGGGGGAGGGGCGGAAGAAGAGAGAGAAGCCAACGCCCCGCTGAGTAGGGAGCCCGCCACGGGGCTCGATCACAGGACCCCAGGATC
This sequence comes from Nasua narica, assembly GCA_028533885.1. Lineage (NCBI taxonomy): Eukaryota > Metazoa > Chordata > Mammalia > Carnivora > Procyonidae > Nasua > Nasua narica. The sequence continues at coordinate 117,281,595 of CM052807.1, read as the reverse complement.
ATGATCGGAGCTGAAGGCGACTGACGTCACCCACCCAGGCTGACTGAGCCACCCAGGCGCCCTCAGACTTTTCACTTGTTAGAAAAACAAATGCAGTGAAACCAGCACGTGGGCCACACGGCCCGTGAAGGGGCGCTCTCTCGGCTCTGCGACCCCCTCCCCCCGGGACCCAGGCAGAAGCTACGGGACCCCGTGCACAGACGGGCGAGTTCCCTGAGCAGAGGAATTCGCAGCCAGAGGAAATCTACCCACCACTCGAGCAAAAACCTCCAAGTTCCCTAAAAAGGAAACACCAGCCAGGCCGCGTGGCAGAAGGCAGCGGGAACCGCGAGTGCGGACGCCCTCGGAGCCGGCGAGGCTGCCGCCCCAGTGCAAACCTCCCCGGTGCAAAGACGGGGGGGAGCGTGTCGCCCCCACGGCGAGATGGGACCCCGCAGCACTGCCCACGATCCGGCCACCGCCCCCGCGCGGCAGGCGCGGCATCACGAGGACGAAGGCTGCTGCCCCCCACACGGTGACGGCACACAGTGTCTCAAAAGCCCAAAGGTGACACAGGACCCTGCATGGGGTGGTTTGTGGGACTCTCTCCAGATGTCCTACAATGCATCCCTACTGCTTCTTAAACTACGAAAATAAGAAACTGGTATGGTACAGCAATATAAAACCTGCTTCCTCCCATTTCCAAAAAGACCTGAGGGATTCCTCGGCAGCCGGCATCAGAGGAACACGGGGTGCAGGGGACGGGCCAGGCCGCGGCTCGGGAGTGGGGACCCCTGGCTGCCTTGTGCCCAGAGCAGAGGGCCCAGGGCTGTACTCCTGCAAGGCTGTGGCCGGGGGGGTTCTCGCCGCCCCTGGAGCTGGGACTGAACTGGAACTCTCCCAGCTTGGCTCCACCGACCGGCGAGGGGCAGCAGCAGGACAGGGGACAAAGCACCGAGTGTCCAGCCCGCGCACCATCGGAACGCAATGCACGCCTCGGGGAGCCACGGGGGCAGCCGTCCGGCCGCCAGCGCACCCCGACCCCAGGCTTCTCCTGCCAGCTTCTCGTGCCAGCCTGTGGCGGGGGGGTCCGGACACGCAGCCCCCCTGAGCGAGGGGCTTCCAGAGGCCGGGCCCCGCCCCCCTGCTCCCCCAAGCTCCCTGGGCCCCTCAAAAGGATGAACTATCCACACTGCTGTCTGCTCAGGACCAGACCCCAGGACTCCCCACGTGCCCCACCCGGGGACGGGTCCAGGCTGCGAGGGGGGTCACGCTGCATCCCTGCGCTGGGCTGGGGTGTGGCACGTCATAGCCCGAAACGAAGTTGTCCCGATTACGTCCGCTCCGTCTCTGTTCCAAGTGAGGTCATGTCCACAAAGTCCGGGTGGATGGGAATTTGGGGAGGACACACCATTCGACCTGGTTCACCCCCACCTGTCAGCTGAAGATGGGAGACCAGTAGAGACCACCGTCTCACGGAGGAGGCCGGATCTCAGAAACCAAGTGGGACCCAGAGTGAAGCTTTCCACGCGGAGCCCATGTCGAGTGGGTGCCCTCGTGACAACTCCTACCTGCACCTGCGTTCTGGCCTCTGCTGCCACGTGTCCTCCATCTCCCAGCTGGGCCCCCACGCCCCGACCCTGCCTCCTCAGATGCCCTCCCCAGGACGGGCCCAGCCTGGGCAGCTCAAGGCAGCTCCTGTAAAGCCCCCCACCCCAAGGGGGACCAGCTGCTTGGGGGATCCGCGGCCACCCAGCCCTGCCGCCATCAGAAGGAATCCCCTCCCCGTACCTCTGCGTGGACACAGACGCTCTGGGAGAGGCCCCCTGACCCTGGCTACTCCAGAGCCCTGCTCAGAGCCGGGGCATTCTGAAGGACGCTGGAACTGTGGCCGCGGGCAGCGGACGAGCCGTGGGCGCCTGGGGCTGCGGCGCGGGGTGGCGGGGCTCGGCCGGCTCCAGGCGGCACCCGCTGTGCTCCGCGTCCTCTGCACGCAGGACTGAGTCCAGCCGAGCTGGCCCCGGGACACAAAGCGTGCTGCTCTGGAAACCCGCTGAATGGCTTCTGGACACACAAAGACGGCAGTGTCCGGGGAAACTGGACTTGGAGACCACAAAGGGCTTCATTTCCCCTCCCAGCCCAGATTTTTAAAGAGTGGTTCCTGGTCTCTGGCGCTTGCGGGGTCCCAGCCAATCTCCCCCGACCCGCCGCGCACACCACTCCCCGGGCTGGCCTCGTCTCCCGATTATCTAGCGGCTCTCCTGCTGACCCGGGACACACCGTGTCCACTTTCCCGCAGGATGCAGCCCCGTCCTAAGCCTTCTTCCTGGGAGTCACAGACGCTGAGAACTGCCCGCCTCCTCCTCCCCCAGCCAGCCCCAGAGGCGGCCCGTCCCCTCCGTCCCTGTGGCCAGAGTGGCCTGGGATGACAGCTGCGGATTCCGAGGCTCTGCAGGGGGACCGGGAGGGCCGGAGAGGAGGTGCAGACTTGGGTGTCTAAATCGACACCCCAAAGGCCTCGCCCCAGAACCCCAGTGCACGTGCAACTCCCGTTCGGCCCTGCGGGGCCCTGTGCTGGGCGCGCCCCTGGGAGCGGTCTGATGCCGGAGACCACTGACCCTGTCCCCAGCCCAGGCCAGGCTCAAGATGCCGGCTCACGGTGATGACCCCAGGTTTGCCCGCACACGAGGCTTCTGTGCGAGCCCCTTCCCCCACCTCAGCTCAGTCCTGCCAGGCTGGGCACAGGCAGCGGGACCCCAAACACTCCCGGTGCCCACACCCGGACGTGCTGCCCCTGACCTCGCGCCGGCAGGCTTCCCCAGGAGTGCTGCTCTGGCTTATCAGGAGCCGGCCTGCTGGACGCCTCATCGGCACCTCGGTTCCGTCTGGCTCGCCCTCCCGCCGGATGGCACGTGTACCCACCAGCTGCTCAAGCCACAGCCCGTGAAGGAACCCTCCGTCGTGGGATCTCTCCGCGGCCGCCTGCAGCAAGCACAGCCTCCGTCTCCAAGCGAGGCCCCACAACTCTGCCTCTCCACCCTGACCCCATTCTCCTGCCCAGCCGGGCCTGGGCCGGGGGCCGCCAGCACCTCGTGGAGCCCTTTCCCCACGTGGCAGGAAACCCCAGGGCTTACCCTGTCCAGCCCCTCGGGGTCCTCTGGCCACCACCTTGGCCCCTACTGCGGACCCAGCACCTCTAGTTCGGCCCCATCCCGGAGCCTTTTTCTGCAAGTACCCCACCTTGAAAGCCATCATCCCACTTGGTTTGGGTTGCTAGAACTTCC
>CM052807.1:117253594-117277832 GCA_028533885.1 Nasua narica | reverse complement strand
GGGAGGGAAGAGGGGGAGGGGAGGGGAGGAGGGAAGGGAGGAGGGGGAGGGGAAGCACAGGGGAGGGGGAAGGGGAGGGGGAGGGGAAGAGGAGAGAGAAGGGGAAGGGAGGAGGAGAGGGGAGGGAAGGGGAGGAGAGGGGGTACTGGAGACCCATCCTAGGCTTCAACCTCTTTTGAATCCTGAATGTGTTGAGTACTCCGCTGCAAAGTTTTAAAATTAAATGTTTCAAATGAAAGAATAGAAAGATTTTATTATATGTTTATTTATATAAGAAGGATTTTTAAATAAAGCAGAAAAAATAGGAACGAGGGCCTTCATTCACCACTTCAGGGAAATCTCTCCTGAGGCCAAACCAGCAGTTCTCAGACTATGGCCCAGGAACCCCTTTGGGGGACCCACAGGGTCAAAGCTAAGGCTCATCTGCTTTCCCACGCTTGCTCTCACGCAGGGCGGAAGGGGCAGGACCCAGCACGCCGCCCCCACGACCCCACGGCCTGCAGAGCTGCCCCTGCTCCCTTCCCCAGTTTCTTTTCCGTCTGGGGAGGGGGTGGGGGGAATGGTGATTTTGTGAAAATAAGATATGCTCCTTCCGGGAATATGTAGTGGGTTTATAGTTGGCAGTTTTTGATCAATAAATAAATATTTTTGAAGTTCTTAGTTTTACCTTCTAATCCGGTAAAGAGCAACGGCGACAACCCACGTAAATAAGGGCCCTCTGGCGACCTCATGAACTAAAGAGGGGTCAGAGATCCAGTCTGAGAACCGGCAACCTCCCCCATGATTCTGGGGAAGGGGTGCGGGGACAGGCCAGTGGGCCCACAACTCCCCCGGCCCCCGTCGAAGCCTCCAGGGGGGCAGCAGGGAGCTGCGCCCACAGGCACAGCCAGAGTGGGCCGCAGGGGGCCAGACCGCAGGCCCCGCAGGGGTGGGGGGGTGGCGGGCTAGAGTGTGCAAGAGGAACCTCCGAGGGACAGGACAGGGCACAGCGCCCTCACCTCACGGGTGTGGACACTTGGCACACAGCCAGGCAGAGGGCGAGGTCGTGCCCCTGTGCCCAGCTAGGCCAGCAGCTACACCTCTCTCCTTCTCCACCTCTGCCTCGCCTCTTGGGGCTCAGCGACAGGAGGTCCCCAAGCACACCACCCTTTCCCCACCCCTTCTGCTTACAAACACCTTCCTGTCCCTGGGTACCACGTATCTTTCAGGGGCCACAGAAGCCTCCTGCTCCAGGAAGCTCTCCCTGATATCCTCATCCACAGGTGTCTCTCAGTCAGCTCTCCCACCTGAGTGTGCATGCCTGCACATGCCTCCTGCACACTCTGCAGCCCTGTGCACACGGCACCCGTGGTTCTCAGCACCCAGCAGCCCGTCTCCCGACTCCCCCACACGCAGACTGAGCCCTGCAGGCAAATCGAAGCCTTTTCGGTAACAGAACTGCGGGAGTCTGGAGCACACAGGTGCTGCCTTCCTGGGGGACGGCCTGCCTGACAATGAGTGGAACGCAGGTGAAGCAGAAGGGAGCAGTGACAAAGACGGAAACAAACAGAAGAAAGAAAGGGAGCCAGAGACAGAGGCCTGAGGGCCCCAGGCAGCAGCTGCACACCCTTCACCCCAGGACCCAAGCAGCAAAGGCCCCCTGGGCGTCAGCAAGCCTGCGGAGGACTCCTCCCTGCTGGGCAGACAAGGCGACTCCAGAACGCGGGGGACGCCCTGGAGAGGGAGACGAGGAGTGGGTGACCCTGAGGGACTCATTCACAACTCAGCAGGATGCTCTCCGGACCTGCAGGCACCACCAGCTTCGAGAAACCAGGCATACAACAAACAGTCCATCTCAGTCGCCTGAGAAGAAATGGTTTTAGGGGGCGCCTGGACGGCTCAGTGGGTTAAAGCCTCTGCCTTTGGCTCAGGTCATGATCTCAGGGTCCTGGGATCGAGCCCCGCATCAGGCTCTCTGCTCAGCAGGGAGTCTGCTTCCCTCTATCTCCCTCTGCCTGCCTCTCTGCCTACTTGTGATCTCTCTTTCTGTCAAATAAATAAATAAAATCTTTAAAAAAAAGAAAAGAAGAAGAAGAAAATGGTTCTAGGACAGAAAGACCCCTCTCTCCCCTGATGAATCATTCTGTAAACAAGCGAACTTTCCTGGGGCCCTTGGGGTTCGGACGGGATGTGCACTCCTCGGCCTCCTCGCTTCCTGGGCAGTTCTCCAGGGAGAAAGCACCCCCGTAGCAAGAGGTGCCGGGATCTTCCTCAATCACACTCAGGAGGAGGGCCCCACGTGGGAAAAGGTCACTCTTCGGAGAAGGCAATTAAACCCACACCATGCGTGCACGGGCTTTGGCGAGGACAGTCGGACAGGACCCGTCGGGCCATGTGGCCGTGATGCTGAACGGGCCGACCTGTGGACAGGCCTTAATCTCCCTCCACGGAGAACCGACAGGACACGGCCAGTGTGGGAACAATCAGCCCTCAGAAGGACAAGGATGACAATCACGGCTCGGAGTCTGAGAAGCCCACGGCCGTCCCCACACTACGTAACAACGTGACGCCTGACACACACGGCCCCATCCACACCCCAGACCCCCGTCTGTTGACACCAGTTCCAAAAAGCGACTTGCCCTGTGCTAGGGAGTCTCCCTAAATCTTAATGTCCTGGCCTGACCCCACATCGCAGCCTGCTTTGTCCTCATCTCCAGAGACCCCCTCCTGCAGGGCTGCCGAGCTCGGAGCCCAGCCCTCCCCACCGGGCCCCGGAGTGAGGGCAGATTCCAGCCCCGGGCACCCACTGCCCCCCGCCAGGCACCCCGCCGCTCCTGGCCCGGCCCCCTGCTCCTCCTCCTTTGTTCTGGCCGCTCAGCACGGCTGGGAAGGGGCCTGGGACCCCTGCCCCTCAGAGAAGCTCACCGCTGTGTCACGCCCCCGTGTCCCCCGCGGACCGCAGGTGCGCCGGCCTCCACAGCTCAGCCAACCAGACCCCCAAGACCTGGACCCCCGAGCAGCCGACCAGTGACCATCCCTTCGAGTTGGGGTGGGAGCCGCTCGGAGGGGGCCCCTGAGGAAGCACCAGCGGCGGTCCCGCACCTTCCATGACCGAGTCCTGGGCGGCCACGACCACGGGGCAGGAGGACCACGCCGCCCCCCTCCGACGGCCACACTCCTGCCTCCGCTCACTGACCAGAGCAGAAGAGGCCCAAGCATCTCACGTGAATTTTCATCACCATTGGACCCAAAAAAGGTCCAACACCCATCCTGAATTGACTAACAAAACCCGCCACTGGTAAGCACACGCCACCTTCTGCATCTGGAACGTGTGCGAACAGAGGGGCGGTAACAGCCCACGTCCCACACCAGCCTGCCCTCCGAGATGCCACCCTGTTTCTGTCCTCATGGAAACATGCGAGCACGTCGCCTAGACCGTGAGACAGACGTCCCTCGGCAGGTTCCCGGACCCAAGGATGGCCCCGGCTCACCGCATCCTCGCATTCCCACGGGCCTCGGGGCTCCGTGGAACCAGCACGCAGTCTCTACGACGGAGAGAGCCCGCACCGCGGCCCCCAGCTCCGCGGTCCCAGCCGAGGGGGCTGAAGGGCTGGCCGTGGATTCCCAGGGGAGGGCAAGACACACCAAAAGCAGGCGTGGACACCTGGCTTAACCAGACAGACAGGTTGGCACAGCCGAGAAGGGTGGTTTCCCATCCGGCCTGGGGACGGCAGCCGGGTCCATCCCACAGCCTGGAGACTCCGCCACATGGAGGCCTCAGGGACGGCGGGAAAGACCCCGGAGGACAACAGAGACGACCTGCCGGGGCCTGATGCCCCAAATTCCAAAAGGAAACAAGATTCCAGCAACTGGTTCCTGGAGAAGACAGCCCCCCCAAGCACAGCACACCCGCCCAGGCCCGGGGAGGCCCGGCTCCACCCACACAGAGAGGGTCACAGGTGACCCCCAGGTCAGACCGCCTGCATCGGCCTCCCGGGCACACTCACGCCTGCGGAAACTGCTGGCTCGGGCCTCCCTGGGGCCACCTCCCCAGTAAGACTCCCAGCCTGGGTCTCTCTGCAGGGAGCGGCCCCTCCCCCGCATCCTCCAGGCCCCAGCGTCGAGGAAGGAACCTGCAGTTTCATACCCCCACCTCCCCTCAGAGCGCCGCACCTGCGCTCAACGACCCCACCAGCGTCCACAAACTGCCTCGGATAAAGCCGTCCACGGGGTACGGTGGGTCAGCTCTTGCAGCCAGGAGAGCACAGGGGGTGGCTGGCCCCCCTCTCAGGGACAGCAGGCTCGTGCTGACCTGCCTCCAGGACCCTAACTGCCTCCGCTCCTTTCCAGCTCCCTGGGAGAGTCCATCAAGGGTGCAGAGAAAAAAAAAAGTGCCACATATAAGGACAGAAGAGCCAGAGGACCCAGCTGGCCGGCTGGACATCATCCACGGCCCCCACCCGCATGGGACACGGAGGTGGCGTCCTGCGTAGCACAGCTCCAAGATTCTCCGTGCACCTGCTTCTCGGCCCCGCTGATCCTTGACGACTTAGAGGACAGTCACCGGGGAAGCTTGGGCTGTGGGGTGGGCACAGGGATGGGGCAGGGGAGTCAAGGCAGGACAAGGGGTCCCGACCCTGGCCAAGGGCTGAGCTGCCTGAGAGCCTGTTTGCCTCTCAAGGTTCTCCACTTGGGGACCCCAGTGCCTCTGCTGGACCCGGATGCCAGGGGCACTGCCTCACTTTCCCCAGAGCGGAGCCAACTCCTACCCGGGGCCACAGGACGAGGGTCCACAGGGCGGGGAAACTCCTCCATAAAGGCAGACTCACAGCCCAGGACAGCGAGATTGGAAGGGGCATCCCCCTCCAAGGCCCCCACATGGCCAGCTTCCCCCACATCACCCCTGCAGTTGCTCTGGAAACCCGAAGTGCTCGGTTCCCCCTGCACCACCCAGGGGTAGCCTGCGTGAGCCTCTCATCAGTGTACAAGGAAGCCCCGGCTGCCTCGCGCCTCAACCCCACTCCCAGGGAGACCAAAAAGCCTTCGTGAATCTTAAATTGGAAGGGACAAAATTGGGGCATCCTTCTGGGCCTGGTCTGCGGGTTGCAGCCGCAAGTGGGCACAGAACCCCCTTCCCTCGATGCTCCGTCTCATGGCAGCTCCTTCCCTGTCCCAGGGCTCCCTGTGCGGCCCCTCACTCCTCCAGGGTCTGGGTGGGGGGCCTCCAGCCTTTCCCTCCATTCCGGGGCGGCCCCAGCCTCCCCCTCCAGCCCCGACCTGCTCCCGGCCTCAGTGACCCCCTCAGGTCACTTCCACACCTGAGACTCCTGGAAACACCTGCCCTCCCTGGGGCTCAGCCCTCGGAGGTTCCTGACTCCCCAGCTCCGCTCTGGCCCCTTCTGGCCTCTCCCCTCTCACCCCCCAGCACACCCCGTGCCTCACACCTGTGGGCTTTCAGACCTGTCCTGGCTTAGCACGCTGGCACCGCCTCCCCCCTGCCCCCAGCCCCGTCTCTGTCCACCCAGACCTTCCACCAGTCCTTCCAGGTTCAATCACACAGAGGGGCAGGGAGGAGGGACGCTCCAGGGCCGGTGTCAGGCCCGGTGGACGAGCAGCCCGTGACAGGCGCCCGAGAGCACGGCTGGGAGGACACCTGTTACACGGGGTTCTCACCAAGGTCCCGGACTCTGTCCGGGGCGCCCAGGACGTTGGAAAGAACCAAGTAAATAGACGGGCGGGTCCCGCACGCGCTGACCCGGGCAGCACCCGGGACCCGAGGGCCAGGCCTTTTCTGGTCGCCGCGCCTGACGCCCAGAAGACGAAAAAAACTCGGCCCACGGGTCTCGCCCGGCCCCGGGCACACTGCCACGGACCCACCCCTGCCTCCCCGCCCGAGGGCGCTCCACCGAGAGGCCGCCGCGGCACAAATCGCCCTCCTCGTCCGAACCCCTCACACCGCGCCGGCCACAGCCAGGAGCACCCGCTCGAGAGCCCCCGGCTCCGTCTGAGGTGGGCCGGTGGGACGCCAGCCGCGGCCCCGCAGCCAGAACTCACAAGGACTCTGGAAACATTTCTGCACAGTTTACCTTTCTGCTGCTGGTAACTGAAAGGGTCTGCAAATGAGACAAGCGTCAACGAGGTCTCCTGGTTATTACGCAGACGTGCGATTCTCAAAGCTTTGAGAGAACCGTGTAGGTGAAATCAATTCCTGTCATGTTTTTGTTAAAATGGCTTCTTTTTTTACAAAACCTACACGGAGAGAGATCTCATTTAGGTTACACGAGTGCACAAAAATAATCACGGAGTAGGGTTTATATCTCCTAATTATGCAGAATTTAGGACAAAATACTCGTGTAAGTGATTCTGAAATACTTCATAAATAGGTCACAGTGGGCTCTCTGATGGCCGGGATGTCGGAGGCTCGCGCCGCAGAGCCGGCCTCCGTGAGCAGGGGCACCAGTGGCCGCGGGCGGGTCCCCCCACACACGGGAGGCTCGGAATCCAGGGGCTCTCGGGATGGGAACCCTGAGGTGTGGTTCTGCCCGCCCCCGCAGTCACAATCAGAATGGGGAAAAGATGCGGAGAGACCGGACCCCGTGGTGAATGAGCGAGGGAGCTCCCTTGCTGCGGGGCTCTATGCCGACGACTCACCGAGCTATTTCAGCAAACAGTCAGTTATTTAAAAAGACACACGCCTGCCTAACTTAAGAGAAGGAAGCTGATCTGTCTACTGAGTCGGCCGGTGGGGGGGCCGGTCCCAGGGCACCGTGTGACCGTGTGACCGGCCGCGGGGACTGCTCGAACGCGCCCGAGTGCCCTCGGGCAAGACAGGGGCTGCAGCCACTGGGCTGCACTAACTGCAGAGTGCGGGGCCAGGACAGCGACCTTTCTGGGGCCTGGGACCTGGGACGAAGGTACAACTCTGGCAGCCCGCGCCTCCTCCAGATTTGGTAGATGTTGGCAAACCGAAAGTCCATTTTCTGATGCAGCGGTGAGGTTAATTTTTTTTTGAGTCTGGCATCAGAGAACGTGAAGATAAAGCAGGATTTCACAGTCACGCGCTCGGAAGAGGGAGGACACGGTTCCCTGCCTCGGGGCCTGTGGGTCTGGGCAACGGGCTCCCTTTCTGGGACCCGCGACTTCCCCAGACGTGTCCCTAAACTAGAAACCTCGGGTCCTCAGCTGTCCTCTGACGGACGCCGCGGGCGCTCCCTCCCAACGGCGCAGACCTAGCCCTGCCGGCCCCGGCTCTCCCTCCTCCCGTCACCCTGCCAAGCCACCGCGGCCAGACCCCACCCCATCAACGACCAGACGCCCACCGGCGGCAGCCCCGGGCCTGGGTCCCGCACGCACGGGCGCGCGCGCGCGCGCACACACACACACACACACACACACACACACACGGACGGCGCCCCAGCCCCCGGCGCAGCACCTCCTCAGACGGCAGCCCCCTACCCCCAGCCCCTCCTCAGCTCTCTGCCAGAAGACGAGGTGTCCTGTGGCTCCCCGGGGGACACACGGACAGCAGACGGAAAGGCCTGGACTCAGGGCGGCACCGGCCACACTCCAGGCTCGGCCCCTCCTGCCTGCTCAGGCCACCGCGGCTGATGGAAACACGCCAGGGCCCTGGGTGCCAGGGCCCTCTGGAGTCACCCAGCCTCACAGCTCTCCGGCCGTGCGACCTTTCCCGAGACACCTCACCTCGACGCCAGCTCACCAGCTCTCACATGGGGCCGTTACCGACGGAGACCGTGGGCAGGAAGCCTGGGCCACCCGGGGAGCCTCCAGGATCGCTGTTCCCGTCATGGGGCGGCATTTCTGTGCGAGCCTTCCTGCCGGTCTTTCCTCTGTGGTCCTGTCCCACCCCCAGCGAGGCTCCTGGCCCTCAGTAGGCTGTGGCACAGGCTCCAGGGGGAGGGACAGCCCAGATCACCGAGCCTCCCTGGTCCCACCCCCACGCTGCTGCTCCAGGCACCGCCCACTGGGCTGGCTTAGCTCCTGCAGGTCCCTGCCCCCACCGACCCAGGCTCTGAGGGACAGACAGCAAGGGCAGGGGCCGCACAGAGCACCAGCACCGGGCCCCTTCCCGCTCCAGCTCTCACCGGCCACGTGGGTCAGGACCAAGCCTGCCCTCAAGGAGCTCCCAGTCCAGCAGGAGAGACCTGCCCCTCCCATGGAGTGCCAGGTGGCGGTGAGGGGGCCTGTTGGGGGCTGGCTAGGTGGGTCGGGGAGGAATCCGACACCCCGGCCTCCCTGCGAGGTTTGGGGAGGTGGGGGGAGGCCAGAGGTACGTGCAGAGTGAGGGGGGGCCCTCGTGCAGACATGCATGAGGGGGGCGGGTCCCCCCAAAAGCAAAGTTTAGGGTCCACGTGAAGCCCACGAGTGGGTAACAAAGAGAATAACTTCAACCCTGTAAAATCCTTAAATGGACCCAAAAGGTGTGGGGGGTGCGACACAGACAAGAGCACAGGCCCTGGGGGCAGAGAGCACCTTAGCCACTTACCAGGACCTCTCCAAGGCCCACTGAACTCATCTGCAAAGTAGGGGCGGTGAAGCCCCTCCCAGCTTTGCTGTGGGGGGTGCAACCACCTGCTCAGCCTCCCCTGGGGGACCCTCGGGCAGCCCTCCCCAGGCCTCCCCACCTCCCATTCAGACCAGCCTCTCGGCATGCGGTCACGTGAGGTGGGGTCCCCACCATCCAAGGCTCCTCCCCTGAGAGGCTTCAGGGCTTTCCCAAAGATGGCAGCGACCCTGCTGGGGGTCAAGGCGCCGGACCCAGGCTGTAGCTCCAGAAGGATTCCTCCCCGGAGCACCATCAAGGCTGGCAGAGGCTCCTAACTCCTCGGGCACCCACCGTGTGCCCAGCCCCTGCCCCGCTCTGGTCCCTGCCCCGGGTCAGCAGGGACTCTGCCCTGGAGGAGAGGCTCGGTCACCAGCCCCGCGCCTCCTAGCAAAGCCAGGACCTGGGGAAAGGCCTTGGCACCAGCCGGATCAGGGTTCGGGCCACATGGAGCCCCTACGTCTTGGGATGAGAAAGGCCCAGCCCGTGTGCCAGTGCCGTAGGGCTCAGGAGCCCGATGGAGGACCCCGGGGAGAGGGAAGGGCCATCTGACCACGTCCTCCCACCTGCTCCCCCCACCCCGCCATGGGAGCGTCTGAAGACTCCCCACTCCCCAGTGCAGCGGGGCCATGTGGCTGGGGGAGACCCGGGATGGAGACGCTGGCTAGTGAGAGGCCATGGCTCCCCCTTCCTGGGCCCCACGCGGCCTGGCCCACCCCGCAGACACCAGCATGAGCCCCAGTTCTCCCAAGAACCAGTCCGGCTGCCTCACACTAACAGCAGACCTCTACATCCAGGACGCCCTCCTGGAGGCTGTGCCTTCCACGCACACCGGGGAGATGCCCAGCGGCCCCTCGCGCTCCCTCCGTCACATGCGGGGGGCAATGCCAGGCAGACCTGAGGACTCCGCCCTCCCTCCTGCGCGCGCCCGGGTCTGGCTGTCGGGACTGGTCTCCTAGGGCCCCCCAGCGATGGTGCTCAGCTGAGGCTCCGAGCCGCCCGCGTCCAGGAGTCCCTCCTGGCCGGCGGACTCCTTGCCTCTAGGCTCTCCCAGCAGGGGCACCACCTTGGGACCCAGGCGGGCGGCCAGGCCCAGGCAGCAGGGGCAGGATGGCCCCTCCGGTCTTGCCCCCCCCCCCAGTCCTCTCTCCAATCCCGCCGGCAGCTCCGCCCAGCCTGGCCGCCGGGCCTTTCTGGTGGTTGACTCAGAGCTCACTTCCTCTCCATCAAAGACGCTCAGCGGCCCCCGCGGCTTGGCAGGCTGGGCTCCAGGGACCGGGAATCGCACTCCTTCGGTTCTACCTTCTGATCGGCACGCCTGGATCCCCCCCACCATCCCTCCTCCTCCACGCCAACCCAATCACGGCCCCTTGCACCGTGCGCGCACACGCACACACACACGCGCGCGTGCACACACACAGACACTCAGATGCTTACACCTTATTTTAACTTCCTCGCGGAATACTTGTGATGTGACTCACACGGCTCCCTGCCTTCTTCGGCACTGGCTGTTAAACCAAGTATTCCTTTTCCTTCTGCTCCAGGATGTGCCCAGCATGCCCACTTCACGCTCAGCGCCCGTGACAGGACAGGGCCGGGCCAGGGGCACCCTGCTCTCCCCCCGACCCCCATGCGGCAGGCGGCACGGGCCACGCGTCCGGGGTGGCTTCCTGCCCAGCCCCCCGGCTGCCCCTCCGGCACGCTGCTAGGGAAAGACAGGCGTCGTCCTCCCCACCTTTTTCGTCAGACCCTGAGCAGGGATGTGGACCTTCTTCTCTGGAAGGAACCAGGAAGGGGGTACAGCGCAGGGCCCCCAGGACATGTCCCGAGGAGCCCCGAGGGGGCGCGCGGCCTCAACCCCCGGAGGCGGGGGCAGTGTCGGTCAGGTCAGGACAGCTGGGCCCCCCGCCACCCCCACCCCACACGTGACCCCCACCGGCCTCAGGGGGTGCACGCCCTCACCGCACAGGACGCACCCATCAGCGTGCGGGTTTCGTGGGAACCCTGTGGGTGGTTCTTCCGAGAGCGACAGTCTGAGTTCGGGGATGTTAAAGGTCTGTGTGTTTCTCACCGTTCAGGTTGCTTCGGAGGTTGAAGTGCCAGACTCCCCAGCCGGGGGCCGACACCGACACGCATCCTCGGAGCGGGGGGAGCCCTCCGCTCCCGCGCCCTCTGCTCTGGGCGGGGGGCTGAGGCCAGGCCGGCCGTCGCTGGTCCGGCGGGCTCACCCCGGGGGGCGGCTCGGGCTCCCCCAGGCAGACGGACGCGCCACAGACCGCGGTCGCCGGGCAGCCGGGACCCCCAAGCGATTCCAGCCTTCCCGGAGCTCTGCCGCACCCAAAGCTGCCTGTCGCCCAGGACCTAGCGGAACCCAAAATGTCAACCCAGAAAGAAGGGGCGGAGCGGGTGTGGCACAGCAGGGTCCTGGGACGGGGGACCCCGTGGGGCAGCCTGGCGAGCAGGGTGTGGCACAGCAGGGTCCTGGGACGGGGGACCCAGTGGGGCAGCCTGGCGAGCAGGGCGACAGGGAGATTGTGGAACACGGGTCCCCCGCCAGGTCCAAGAGCTTCACTCCCAGGAAGGGCCACTCGGCACCCCCAGCCCCACAGAGCCCCTGACAGACGCGGGCTGGGCAGGGAGGCCGGGGCCCCTCCGGGTCCACGCCGGGAGCTCGCCCGCGAGCGAGAAAACAAGGCCAGCTCCTCTCGGAGCCAGACCCCCCGCGTGCGAGAGAGCACAGTGACGGTGCCGACAGGATGGTGGGCGCGGTACGCCCGCTCGCCCACGTGCCCGCTCCAAGTGACGATCCTCACCGGTGCCCAACTCGCCCGCTGTCCCTCCCACCGTCCTGCCCCGCCTTCTCTCAACAGGGACAGCTGCCGTGCCAGCCTTCTGAGCCTGCCCAGCCGGCCGCTCCTCTCTTCGGAAACCAGCCCCCCCGCCCCGTGGCTGTGCCTGGGCCTCCCCAGCCCAGGGACCCCGGCGCCGGCCCCTGCCCACCCCGCCGGGCCTGCAGACCGTGTGCAGGCCCCCAGCCCACCGCCTGGCTCCGAAGCCTCCAGCGGAAGCCCTTCTCCCTGCCAACAGGACCCACACGCGCCACACACAGACCCCACGCGGGAATGGAAGCCGACTCCGAGCCTCGCTTCCCCCCTTCCAGAAAGGAAAGTGGTCTCCGGGCACAGTGCCAGCTCTGCAGGCCGCCCCCCGCCACGGTGTGCGTTCGGAGGTGGGGAGCCACCCGGCCCCGCCAGGACCGTAGTCCAAGACGCGGCTGAGCCCCAGAGTCTGCTCGCAGTCCTTCTCCTCGTGCTGCTGAGCCCAGGCCTCTGGGCCGTGTTCAAAGTCAGCCCAGCTTTCACATTTCAAAGGGATGCCAAGTCCGTGCCCGTCCCCGCCGGGGCTGGCTGACCGGGCACAGCCGGGGGCCCCGTTCTCCTCTTTCCCTCTCCCGGCAGGCCACAGGCTTTCTTGACACGGGACGCCCCGTGACCCCCCTGCGGCCTGAGCTCTGACAGCACGCGGGGCCCGCAGAGTGAGTGAGAACTGGACACACGCGCTGCTCCCCGTGGCCAGGACGACAACTGTGACCCCGCTCTGCGCGCACACCGGAACGGAAGGATGACAGAAACGGATGGCCAAGGGGAGCCTGTTTCCCACCGCAGGATAGGAATTTATTAATCAGCAAGAGGAGGAGGCCAGAAGGATCCTCGTGGTAACGAGCAGACTGGATCATCAGGATGAACTCACATTTCGCTTAACACAGACACAGATGGTTACTCGCAGAAGTCGTCAGAGACACGAGGAGACCCACGGTTAGAGTACTCGAGTGTGTCTCCCGCTCCGCCAGCTGACGGTGCAGGGAGAACACGCCCCCAGCAGCAGGTGCACCCAGCGCCCAAACCCCGGGTCCTGACCCCGCGCTCCGGCAGGGGGACTGGCCCGTTGCAGGGCTGGGGCAGGACGTGGCCCCGGGTCCTGACCCCGCGCTCCGGCAGGGGGAGCGGCCGACCGCAGAGCTGGGGCAGGACGTGGGCAAGGGGAGCCCAGAGCTGCCTGCAAGGCCAGGGAATGGGACGCGCTCACCCCTCACCAGGATGGGGGCAAGAGCCAGAACAAATCCTCCAACAAGATAAATAACTCAAGGGCGCCTGGGTGGCTCAGTTGTTAAGCATCTGCCTTCAGCTCAGGTCATGATCTCCAGGACCCTGGGATCAAGCCCCACATCAGGCTCTCTGCTTGGCGGAAAGCCTGTTTCTCTCTCTCCCACTCCCTCTGCTTGTGTTCCCTCTCTCGGTGTGTTTCTCTCTGTCAAATAAATAAAATCTTAAAAAAAAAAAAAAAAAGAAATAACTCAAAACACAGAACGAGACAGGAGTCGTGCTGATACAAGAGAGACTGAGTAAGTTAGTAAATGGGGAGAAGACACCAGGCTCCCACACAGAAGAATTCCAAATAAATAAGGAAGAAACTCTGCCCTGGGGGACGGGGGTCCCGCCCCCGGCGTGGGCCGTGCACCCGGATCCCCTTCAGAGGCAGCGTGGACGGGGGAGAAAGGAGCTTCACGGAGAAGCCTGAGGGACGCACGGCAGCCCTGTGGCCGTGGCCAACGCGGTGACACTGAGGGGGTCAGTGAGGCTGACCGCAGGTGCCCCGATGCGGTGGGAGGGGAGGGTGCTGCCCCTGTGGGCTTCCTCCCAACCCCACGACCCCAGTCCAGCCCCAAGAAAAACGTCCAAATTCCAACAGACGAATTCCAGTTGTCTAAACGAATGCAGAGGGACCCTACCATATTCCTAATGCTTCTCCGGGCTGTCGGGGTCGTCAGAAGCTAGAAAAGTCTGGGAAACCATCCCTGCCCAGAGGAGCCTCCAGGGCCACAGCCCAGATGGAGTCCTGGGATAGAAACAAGATTTAAGTTAAAACTAAGGATATCTAAGTAAACCCCGACTTGAGTTAACAAAGTGTCAACACTGGTTCACCAACGTTAACAACGTCCCACAATAACGAGATATTAACAACAGGAAAACCTGCAGGACCAGTGAGTATGTGGAAATCTCCGCCTTATCTGTGTGATTTTTCTGTGTATCTAACACTGATCTATAAAACACAGTCTATTAAAAAGCAAACAAAGAGCGAGCGGCGCATGGGAGGCGGGGCGGGCGGCCCGGGCTCCGCAGGCGGCCCCAGCATCCCACCCCAGCATCTGGACACCCACAACCAGACCCGCCCTGACCTTGAGGCGCTCCAGAGGACACAAGCAGTGAAGTTTCAAAGCCAAGCGACGGTACAATAATCAAGGACCAGAAACGGGGGGCGTGGGGGAGAGAGCCTCATGGACCTGCCCCCACCCAGCCCCCACGAACACCCATTCACCCCCCCAGACACTGTCCCCAAAGAGCCCAGCAGGAAACGAAGAGCAAGGCCCTGCCCTCTGGCAGCGCAGAAGACAGGTGGGTAAACAGGCAAGCCCATGCAGGGTGACCAGCACAAGGGCACTGTGGCCCATGCGCTCCTAACCCTGTGGGAAGGGGAAAGCCAGGAAGGCTTCCTGGAGATGGTAGGCACTTGAATGGCTGGAGGTCCCTGCACACAGTGGGTAAGCCGCAGCGACAGAAGGGGCAGCTATGGGCTCAGATGTCTGGTGCGTGGAGAGGCAAGGGGAGCCCACGAAGCCTGTAAGAAAGGCGGTCCAGGGCCCCGTGGTGCTGGGGACAAGGGCCACACTTCGGGAAAGGCCCCCACAGCTGTACACTGCCACACACATGGAAGGCATCTTCTGTGAGCGGACCCCACACCAGAGGTGGGGATGAGGAGCGACTGACCGCAGAGGGACACGGGGTTTCTTTCTGGGGTGACGGAAATGTTCTAAAATCTGATTGTGGTGACGGTTGCACAATTCTGGGAATATGCTAAAACTCAGTGAATTGCACACTTTCAATGGGTGGATTGCATGACATGTAAATTACGCCTCAATAAAGATATTTTAAAAACAGCCGCCTCTCTGCCTGCCAGGCCCTGCCCCCCTCCCTGTGAAAGCCCGGCCTCCCCTGATCCCACAGCTCCCCCAGCCAGGCTCCCAGGACCTGGGACGCCCCACCCCAGGGCAGAGCGCGGCCCCCCAGCCTGTGCTTGCTGCGGGCAGGGAATTCACCCGTTCCTTCCCTAAGGCTTACAGACTGGGCTCAAGCAGAGAGGCCAGAGAGGCACAGGAAGAGCGAGGCGGGGGCAGGAGTGGAGCGAGGGGGGCACTTCTCTAACCGGGGCTCAGAGGCCCTGGCCGGGGAAGGGGGCAGAGCTATGCCAGACAGAGGGCTCTGCCAGCCCGCAGGCACCGCAGGCAGGAGGTGGGGCAGGGGGAGGGGAGGACGGGTGGCTCACAATGGAGGCTGCACGCCTTCCTGTCCTGGGAGGGTGCCGGGGCCCACGATGGCTCAGATGTGCCCCCCCCACCTGCACTCCATGCTGGCAGGGCTGGGGAGGGACTCCTGTCTCCTCACGCCAGGTGCTCACCCCCCCACGGCCCCAAGCCCCTGCTGCCCACGGGGAGACAGGGTGGTCTCCTGGTGGTCTCCCCCATTCCACTGATGGTGGGGAACCTGCCTGAGGGGCGGGGCTGTTCCCACCAACCTCTGGGGCCCTCGATGTGCCCAGCACCTTGGGTTTCTCTTACCCACAGATTAACCTGGGTTTGGTGGCATAGAGAAGTTCTGGATAGAGCCCCCCTCCCCCTCCATCATTCCAGAGGGACAGGTAACAACGACTCATTGAGCACAGCGCTTCCCGGTTTCCAAGCACCCGCACTTCAGAGGGGAGAAATATGGCCCCCCGCTGTCCAGTATCTTTCTCCCCAAATCCGGGACTGAGCCCTGAGAGAGCTAGATGCCCCGACTCCAACCACGGCCACCAACACCCGGCTGTGCTGGGGACGGCGAGCGCCTGCCCACTTGCTCCGCCATCCCCCCGCACCCCCTCCTCGGAGATCCCGGCCGGGCCATTGTGTGGACGGCAGGGCGCTCTCAGACCTCTGGTTTCTGTATCCTACACCAAGACCTTGTT
Source organism: Nasua narica (assembly GCA_028533885.1). Classification (NCBI taxonomy): domain Eukaryota; kingdom Metazoa; phylum Chordata; class Mammalia; order Carnivora; family Procyonidae; genus Nasua; species Nasua narica. Next base: position 117,262,234 of record CM052807.1, on the reverse strand, counting down.
TACGGGTGACCCAACGGAGGCCCAGAGAGGTGAAGCACCTTGCCCAAGAACACGGAGCCGCACGATCATTTTCTCCGCCTGACCCCCCGCTCCAGGCTGGGAACGGAGACCACCAGCTCAACGCTGGCTCCGCCGCTCACCAGCCTGCGGCCCCAGGGACATGACTTCCCTGGGCTGGGGCTTCCCCATCTGTGCGATGGAGCTGGTAAGAGCACCTACCTCCGGGGGTTGCAAAGATCAATGCTACAAAGTGCTTAGGAGGCTGGCAGGCCTGGGGTAAGGGACGCCCTCGTTGCTGCCGTGGGTTTGACGGCAGAGAGCCTCCCTACCACGACTCTCAATTTACTGCTCGTGCCTCTCTCACGAAGCCCCAGAAACATAACTGAACTTGCCGTGGGGGTTATCGGGGAGGTGGTGAGGTCAGGAGCCTTGGGCCCAAACAGCCCAAGTTCCAATCCCAGCCCTGTTACGTATCTAAATGGGGGCACAGGCCAGCCCACCTCTCTGTGCCTCGGTTTCTCTCAGTGGGGTGGAAGGGGGACAACGCGTGCAGAACATCTGTCCCACCCCTGACGCTACGCTGAGTGACTTCTGTCACTATTGCTAGAGTTTCTCTGAATGGCCAGTACTCCCTGTCTTCCAGCGTGACCACAGGGGACTTGGGTCACAGGGCTCGCACACGATCACAACCCGGTTAGAACTCAGATGTCAGACCACGTTCCCAGCAGCCCTCAGGAGGCAGCGGCCGTCGGTGTGATGGAGGGGCCCAAAGTCTCCCCCAGCCCCTCCGAGCGGGCCACCCGCAGACACCGAAGGAGGAAGGAACGCGGTGCCCTCTAATTAGGGAACCCTCCTCCTCTTGCTCCGCCTCTGTAAGAAAAGTCAGAGTGCCTTGAACTTCTCAAGTTAACCGATTACGTTTCCTGACCTCGTCGGCCAGCTCCCAATCTGGGGCGGGGCTGTGCCTTCCACTACTGGTCACTAAACCACCATCGCCTTCGGGGACCCAGGCCTCCTCCCGCGCTCGCCGGCCACACCGGACTGTCGGGGGCTTGACCTCTTCCCCGCTCTGCATGGGCCATTTTCGGGATTCTGCCCAGGATAAAGACCTGAGAGTCCCCACTGCCATGCCACAAAAAAACCACAGAGAATAACTGGCCTGAACCCACGGCGGTGCCGAAGAGCCCCCGAGTCAGCCCCCCCCCCCCAGGGCTTCCTCCGAGCGCCACGGGAGCGGCCACATTCTCCTGGAGCGGCTCCCACAAATACCCCTGGCTGGGCTGAGCAAACAGAAGCCGCTTCCCCAGCAAGTGCATCTGTATTCCTCCTACTACTCACTTCCACAGCCCACGTCTCAGCTCCCCCAATTCATTTCCAAATTCTTCAAGCGCCGGGGCTGCTCCAAACCCCAGCAGGGTCAGAGCTCCCCCGGGGCAGCAAGTGTGCCCGGAAACGGTCTCCCGCCCTCCTGGCAACAGATGCCGCGGCTGCGCGAAGGGGAGCAGGCCGAAGCTCGGAGAAGGGGTCACCGGGCCACACGGCCGGCCACCTGTGTGTTCCTTCCCAGCCAACACACACTTTGCGCTAACAGGTGCTCCAGAAATGCTCAGCACGTCCCCAGCACGGCCACCAGGCGGGACCCCCCATCCTGAGACCTAACAGCGAACACCAGAGGCGAGGGGCCCCAAGAGGGCCGCCCCCAGAGAGGAGCCGCTGGCTGGAGCCGGGCCACGCCAGGATGGAAGGCCCATTCCCTCACACGGCGCACGCAGCTCCGGCTCCCGGAGGGAAACAGCCAAACCGCAATACAGGGGGCGCGGGAAGGGGTCCGCCAGGGCCCGTGAGGTGCCGGGGTACCGAGGGCACGACCACCAACACGGGCCACACCATGGATGCATCAGGGGAGCCTTCTGCTCTCCGATGACACGGATTCACCGAGAGCGGCCCGGGGTTGGTGCCGGCATCGATCACATCAGTACGTCCCATCGGTAACGTCGCCGTTACACACACAGGACGGCGGCAGGCTCGCGGCCTCTCCTGGCAACAGGGTTCGCTGGGATCGAAGGGCCCTCTGCTTCATTGTGCCCGAGCCGCGATTCTAGCCTTTCTGTCGTGGAGCAAAAATGGTGATTCAGGAAAAACAGGCCCGATTCTCCCCCTCGCTTCCAGCTGGTGAAGGGGAGGCCCAGGGAGCACAGGGGAGGTCGCCGGGCGACGGCAAGCACTGGTCTCCGGACGCCCACTCCTGGCTGGGCTGACAGATGAGAGGGCACGGACGGGGCCTTGCAGGCTAGTGGCCCGGATAGAGACCACCTGGTTCCTCCTTCATGAGGGGTCCCCCGCCCACTTCCAGAGAAGACGCAGAATAAACAGGCTGCCAAGGCCAGAGCCCAGCAGACCACAAGTTTAAGACTTCCCCAGTTTCCAGGAAATGCCTTTCCCGAGTGCAAACACACAGCCATCACAAGGACAGGCCCTGCCCGTCCCCAGGCCACACCGCTGGGACAGCCGCACTCCGCACCCCACCAGCCAGGGAGGCTGAGAGGAAAGGGCAGAAGGCCCTGAGGAACCCCTACCTCCCAGTCCCCAGGACCAGGCTGGCACCCCCACCCCTGCCATGAGTCCAGCACTGTCCAGACCGTGGAGGTTCAAGGCCCCTGCCCCACGGTCACAAGGTGCCAAAGAAGGACCAACACCATGGCCAAGACAGGGAGAAGGCCAGCCAGGCCAGGCCCCTACCTGGGCCAGGCAGAGGGATTTTAAGGGTCTGCAAGCAGGAAGGTGGGACAGGTTTCCTTAGGTCCCCAGTCCAAGGCGTCCCAGTTAACAACTGTAAGATGTGCTTTCCTCCCAGAGCAGGGCAGGGCCAAGAGCTGGAACATACTCACCCAGCTGGAAGGTATGTCCTCAAATGCGCCTGGGACACAAGTGGGGCAGTCGGGGAAACTGGCTGCCTGGGGCAGAGGGCACTGCCAGCCTCACCCAGGGTGTTCTGATCTCTGCCCTGGGCGTGCCTGGCGAGTGCGAGGCCTGCAACACCTCATCTAATACTCGTATCAGCCCCCCTCTCCCTTTACTGCTGGGGAAACTGAGGACGGGGAGGCTCAATGCTTTCCTGCCCGAGGTCACAGACCAGATGCACGACAGAGGCAAGACTCCAAAATTCTCTTTTAACTAGTGTGTACCCCTGCCCCTGCCCATCCAGCCAGGCCCAGACTTAAAACAACCCCCAGAGCTGGGCCACTATGGGGCCTGAGACCCAACAGCCACGATTTTTATGTGTGGAAGAGGCTCAGAACTGTATTTCCTCCCCAAACTGCATAGGGAAGGCAGGAAGGGATTCCCATCCTGCAAAAGATCACCCCCAAAATGAATTTTCCCTGCCTCTGGAAATTCAGCACTGGCAACAACCCTTAGACACCCAGGCTTCAGGGAGGTCTCCCATCCCGGGGCCTGCTACTCCTCCCGCCACAGAGCCCCTGTCAGGGGCAGGGGCGCCCGCCCACCTGTCTCTGGCTCCCCTTCCTCCCCAGCTGTAGGACTGAACAGGGGTGCAGCTTCTGCTCCGAGCAGGTAGGGACCCCAGGCTGGGGGCTGCCACACTCCACTCCACCTGCTGGCCTGCAGGCGGCCCTGGGTTCAAGCAGAGCCCCACTAGCTAGAAATCACAAACAAAGGGAGAGCACACAGAGCAGAAAGAGGGGTACACGGAGGGGGCGAGTGGCCACAACTTTTTCGCGGGGTCGTTTCTGGGGTCGCGGGCTCCCTCCTCCTCTCCTGTGCCCCCAGGGAGTGGGTTCCAGGACGACGTTCACCAAGCCCCTGTCCCCGCCTAGCTTTGGCGACCCCCAATTCAGCGACCAGAAGCACCCCAGCCCAGGCTGCGCGCCCCCGGGACGTCCTCCTCTCTCAGGCCGGTCGGGCGCCAGGGGCCGCGGGGCGCGCGCCGGAGGGAGGGGAGGGTGGCCGTGACGCGCGCTCCGGCCCCGCGCGGGACCTGGGGGCGTGTGTGCGGGGCGCGCCCGCACGGGGCCCTTCCAGGAGGGCCGCTGGCTCCGGCCACGGGGATGAGCGTGGCCGAGCGCGCCGGGTCGCGGTTTCGCCGGCCCGTGCCGGGAGCGTCCGTGTGTCCGCGAGGTCCGTGTGGGCGTCCGCGCGCGCGCCGCTTACCCTGCGCGGAGGTCGGGGCCAACTCTCATTCACTCGCTGCCGCGGCGCCCCTCCGCCAGCCGCCCGGCCGCGCTGCACCTGCCGCCCGCCCGGGAGCCCAGCGGCGCCGGGGAGCCCGGAGGAGGCGGCCCCGCGGGTCCGGGCCACGAGCGCGGAGGCGGCGGCGGCGGCGGCGGCGGCGGCGGCGCCAGGTCGCGCGCTCGCGTCCCGCTGCGCGGAGTCTGCGCGCTCCAGGCCCGGCCTGCGCAGCCGCCGCCCCGCCCCACGCCCCGCCCCGCACGCCGCCCCGCCCCGCGCCTGGCCCCGCCCCGCGCCGCGCGCCGCCCCGCCCTCCCGGCGCGAAGTGCTCGGGAGCCCTCGGGGGCGTGCCTGTTCCGGCGGGGCCGCGCCTGTCCCGGCGGGGCCGCGCGAGCGCGTTCATGCTCGGTCATGCGGCGCCACCTTTGTTTGGGTGACCCACGTGCGTCCCCTCCACCTGCACCCACGCGCACGCGCAGCGGCTCTTCCGCGCAGAGGCCCGCCAGTCGTGGTCGCGGCCATGCGTTCCCGCGCTTCCGTCACCGCGAAAGTCTCGGGTACAGCCACGCACAAGCACGCACGCTGCTGTCACCTGGCCTGCAGCCCGCGCGCGGGACAGCCGGGGGACGCGCCGGGACCGCCAGTGGTTCCGAGATGGTGACTGTGCTGCCAGTGGCGACCCGCATCCCATCGAAAACGCCTTTCCCGTGACCGCCACTGCTTGCCCACGGTTGGGGGAGCGGGGTACACACTCCCTCTGGACCCCCAACACCCGACAGGGGCTCCCCCCTATGCCCGGGGTTGCCTAGCCTCAGGATCTGGGCCTCTGGGCTCGTCCCAACTTCTCCAAATCTCACCCTTGTCATTGAAGGGAGCCCTGCCAGCTCCACACGCCTGCATCTCTCCAGGCACTGCCCAATGGGGCCGGGCAACAGAGGAGGGGTCCCACTCTAAGCGTCCCTGCCCCTGGGTTTGGGACACCCTGTCCCCAGGAGAAACCTGCCCACTTTGGCTCCAGGACCAGAGGCGGTCTAACTCACAGGACGGTGCTGAATGGACAGAGGAAAATAGCGCCAGGGAAACCAGGCCCTCACCCTGGGCTGGGGGTACCCACTATCAGCTCCCCGCCCAGGTCGGACCAGGACACGGCTCCTGGAGATTGGGCTGGGAGGGTAGGGGGAACCACAAGAGAATATAGAAGGCCTGAAGGCTGTCACCCAGCCTCCCCCGCCTCCCCTGCCCGGCTGGGTCTTCCAGCCTCTGCCTTGCCCTTCCCATCTGCATTCTGCCTAGTGTGTTTCCAGCCTGCTTTCGCCCTCGGCAGAAACCTACAACCACGGGAGTCCTACAGGCACCTCCCACACAACAAATCCAGAACTGAACTCTCCTCTACGCTCCTGCCCCAACCTACCCACAGCCTGCTCTCCCTCTGGGAAAGTCCTATCCATCCCTCCAGAGGCCCTACGTCCCTGAAACACTTCCTGGGCAAGATTTGGTGCCCCCATTTTTGTCCTTCCCCAGCATTCTCTGCCTGGGGAGGCAGCCCTGATGGGCCTGGGTCAGAGGCAAGCATTCAGGGCAGCTCCTAGCAGGAGACGGTCCTTCTGTGTGACTCAATTTCCTTTCTGCAGAATAGAGAACCAAAGGACTTCAGAGTAAGGGAGCTAATGTAACATGCACGGCCCATCTCCAGGCCCCAGCTCCACAATGCACCCCTCGACCAGCCTGGCCCGAAGCAGTCCCAGCCTCCTCTGCACCCAGAGCGCCCAGGAGTCCCCACCCAGTACCGGCCACCTCCTGTCTCCAACACGGTGACTATTCGCGTGGTTATTGGTTATGTTCTTACCTCCCTGAACCGTCCCCACCGCGCAGCTGGGGTAAGATCCGGATTGTCTGTGTGTGAGCCACTCTTCCCACTCCCCCCAACCCCGCCCTCACCTCAGGACCTTGGCCAGGCTAAGCATAGTTGTCAGGACCTTTTTGTTCACAAATGACGGAAATCCACCTCCAGCTAGCCCCAAAGGGCACCTATCTGCTTGGGGAAGCGGCAAGCAGAGCTCGCCACCCTAGCATGGCACAGACCAGGTGCCCGAAGAATGTTTTTTGAAGGCGTGGCCGGGGTTGGGGGAGCAGGCAGGAGCTGGAGGGAACCTGGGGAGAAGGGAAGGGGTTGAACCAGACTGCAGGACCGGTCCCAGGAGCCCTCCCATTCAGTCCCCCCAACAGACATCTGCGGGGTGGGGGGGGTGGGGCATCTGCACCTGCTGCCGGGAGCGAGGCCACAACGGTGAGCAGAGCCAGGTGTGGCCCCCTTGGTGGACGGGCTCAGACCGGATCCCCCTCAAAGCAGGTGCTTGACGCGACGGGACATTGCCCTGCTTGTGGCTCCTTAGAGCTCTCCTGTCACCTCATTTACAAACAGGGACTGTTCCAGGCTCACATGTGTCCGTCCCCCAAATTAACAGGCTGAAGCCTTAACCCCAGTATCTCAGAATATGACAGCGTTTGGAGATGGGGCCTTTATCGAGGTGATTACATTAAAATGAGGATGGGCCCAAACCCCGTCTGGCTGGGGTCCCTAATGAGAAGAGGAGGCCAGGACACAGACACACACAGAGGGACGGCCGTGTGAGGACACAGGGAGAGGACAGACATCTGCAAGCCCAGGAGGACGCAGACCCAGCCCACCTTGTTCTCAGACCTTCAGCCTCTGGAACCCTGAGGAAATAAATCTCTGCCGTCCCAGCCCCCCTCCTTCCCAGTCTGTGGTATTTACGCTGAGCAAGGTCGCAGAAGGACCGGGCTCGGAGCAGCCACCTGGCCCCTCAGGCCGCTGCTAGCCCCCCACCCTTCTGCTCAAAACTGTGCTGGATGGGCATTGCCAAATTCTAAGTTGTGTTGGCAGCTCTGAGAAGGTCTCCTGGAGTGCCCCCTCAACCTGGAACCAGCTGAGCCCCCAGAACCGGTCTGCTGGCCTCAGAGCCCGAAGAGCATCCAGGGGGCAAGACGGCTGGACTCCCGTGAGCCCCTGCGTCACTAGCAGAAGCAGGGGTGCTGGTGGCCAAGAAAGGCATGCAGAAGGAAGTCAGTGGGAGGCCTGGGTGACTTGCCGCAGACCCCGTCCCGCCCGTCCCCCCGCTCCCCGGGCCCTCGGCACCCCCAGAGCACCCTCCCCGAATCTCTCCATCCTCGGGCCTTCTTCCATCCTTCCCGCCGTGCTCTGCGCCTGGCAGCACTCTCCAGCGGGGCAGGCGGGACACCCCTGGCCCCGGCCCCTCGCCCCCTGGGGCTGCAGGTGTGGCCCGGGTCCTCACTTCAGAGCCACCGCACCTCACCCTGACCTCCACACCAAGGCAGGTGGGACCCCTACAGTCCCTGGCACGCCCACACACCCGCACGGCCACCCCGGCTTCTCGGAACCAGAGTCCTAGTGCTCGCTCCTTGCTGGGCCACCTGCAGGCACGCAGCCCCCCTGCTGCCCACGGACTCCCCTGCTGTTCCTCTGCCTGCCCGCCACACCCCAGGGCCACACGGCTCCACCCTTGGCCTCTTCTTCCTTTCACGCTCAAGGGCCACCTCCTCTCTAAGACCCACCCTGACCGCCTCTCCTGCTTTTCTTTTCCTCCCACAAAAGGACTTCATCATACACGCCAAGAGAGGCTCCCGATCAGCCAGCTGGGACTCTTGCTTCCCCTCGTCCCAGCACCAAGACCGGCGGGTGGCCTTTGCCTCTGAGACCGTCTCTGTGCTCTGCCTGCAGACAGGGACCACGGCTGACCCCCTCCAGCCTCAGGGCTGTAATATCGCTCTCTGCAAGCCTAGGGACAGTGGTTCTTCTCTGGGCGTCTTACCTCTCACACCCCCATAGCTGTGCTCTCTTCGGGCACACCCATGTTCTAGTGCCTTCCTTTAGGAAGCCTTCCCTGCCTGCTCCTTTCCTTGGAGTTCCTAGGGGGCTACTCTGCCCATCCTGGACTCTTCTAGAAGAGCCAGCCTGCCAAGAGGTCCCTCCCAGCTGGAACCCTCTACCATTGGGGTCCCCTCATTTACCGACCCCTGGGCCAGAGCCCCTCTTTGTTCCCTTCCTCCTGGCCACCCTCCCCTCAGATCCCCGACCCTTTGTCCTTGGACACCAGCATCAGAGCTGCTGCCCCACCTCGGACTCTGAGCACTGACTCCGGCCCTCGAACGTCTCTCTTGGGGACCCGCTCTCTCCCCACCAGCTGCTCCTTCTGACCTGTGGCCCCAGCCCCATGAGACCGTGAGGGCCCTGGCCAGGGAAGGCCGGGACCACCCTCCACGCGCTCTTGGCTCTGTGTCCTTGGACACACCACCTAGCCCTCTGAGCCTCAGTTTCCTCTTCTATAAAGGGGAGAACTAAGATGCCCACCACCAGGCTGTGGTCTCCACCACTGGAGAGGCAAGAGGCAGCCTGTGGGTGGGGGTCGGGGG
>CM052807.1:117184414-117253494 GCA_028533885.1 Nasua narica | reverse complement strand
GGCTTGCTGCCCAAACGAGGAGTTCTGGCTTCTGAGACTGACCGAGCGTGCCACCTGGTGGCAGCAGGCGGCAGTGCAGGGGCTGGGCGCCACGCCCCCTGGGCCAGCCCAGGAGGTCTGCCCAGCCCCCGCCCTGCCCAATCCTCGCCCCCAGACCCTGCGGCGGCAGGGTCTCCCACCTTAGCAGCCCCGCCTTCTGCCTCCTTGGGGGAGAAAGTTGGGTCAGCTAACCTGGATCTGGACTCTGTCTTACCTGCCCTGTGACCCCGCCAAGCCCCTCCCACTCTGTGTGCCTCAGTTTCCCTACTTTGCAGGGTGGTGGCCTCCTTTCTTCTTACCCCTCCCCGACGCCACAGCCATGCAGAGGCCAGCATTTGTCAGACCTGGCCCCCCTAGACCTTCCTTGGTGGGGCATCGGGGAAGACCTGTACCTGAAGGGGGGGCCCAGGTGGTCAGTGGGGCTAGGGCCTGCCACAGCCTGGGGGCTGGGGGCTTCTTGGAGAGGGCGCTTTCCGGCCTCTCCGAGGGAAGGCAGGCCTGGCAGAGGCCGGAGGGAGGAGGTGGTGAAGGAGTGACAGCCCTCTCTGTCCTGGGGTCCACAGAGCCGAGCAGGCGCGGTGAGCAGGAGCCTGGGGGCTGGTGAGCAGAGGTGGCCAGTGCAGGGCAGCTGGGAGGGGTGGTAGAGGGAAGGCTGGAGGAGGCTGACGGTCAGTCGGACCCTCCCCAAGGTTGTTATAAGAACAAGAGAGTAGGGACACCTGGGTGACTCAGTTGGCTAATCTGCTGCCTTTGGCTCGGGTCATGATCCCAGTGTCCTCGGATCGAGTCCCACTTCGGGCTCCTTGCTCAGCAGGGAGCCTGCTTCTCCCTCTGCCTCTGCCTGGCACTCTGCCTGCTTGTGCTCTCCCTCTCTCTCTCTGACAAATAAATAAAATCTTTAAAAAAATACCCAAAAAACAAAACAAAAAAAACCCCCAAGAGAGTAGAGTAGAAAGTTATGATCCTATGGACCAGCTCTGTCTGATGGAACTTTCTAGAATGACAGAAATACTGTATATTTGCCCAGTCCAGTAGTTATGAAGCACTTGAAACATGGCTAGTGGCCCTAGGCCGTAGGACAGCACTGCGTGGAAAAGGACAGTGTGTCAGAAGCATGTGACTGCAAAGCAGATGGAAACTGGAGCCTCGTACTTCTGATCGAGGCCAGGCGATTAAGAAAATGATAGAAATCACACAAGAATGACACCATTCCAGAAAACTCATGAGACTCCTGGATGGCTCAGTTGGCAAAGCCTCTGCCTTCAGCTCAGGTCATGATCTGAGTCCTGGGATCCGGCTCAGCGGGAAGCCTGCCTCTCCCTCTGCCTGCTGCTCCCTCTGTTTGTGCCCACCAAAATAAATGAATAAAGTCTTTAAAAAAAATTAGGAAAACTCAGAAAGTCCATGATTAGAGAAGAAAAGAACAGTTGAGTGCAAAGCATGTGGCGAATAATTAGAAAAAAAGGAGAAAGTAATTCCGGGAAGGAAGACAAAACTGATGAGGACCCACGAAGGAGTAAACACAACCAGTGGGAGACAAAAAGTAGGCCCCTTTTTTAAGTCACAAGAATGAGAGAGAGAGATGAGGAACTAGAGAAAAGAAAGCGAGTGCGGAAGGCAGGCAGGAACGATCTAGCACAGGACTGATGATAGCATTCCTGACCAGGAAGCCAGATCGGTGGGCCAGACACCGAAACTGTAATTGAAGTAGGCATTCCTGAAATTTAAAACAAATGAACGGCTGCGAAATTACATATTGGAAGAACATACCCCACGCTAGGAAAATGGGCCTGGAGTAACTAACTCGAAGGTGTAGATGAGAGATGCTGCGGAATTTTCAAGAAAAAGAAAATAAAATCCTTTCAACACCCAGGTGAGAAAGTTCCCATCACTTACAAGGGGAAAATAGCAGATCACCACAGACTGCCGACGGCCATGCTTTGTACCAGAAAGTGTAATTCCCAGATCCAGGGAAAGAAAATGTGCCCCCAGAATATTATGTCCAGTCCAAATGGCCTTTGGTGTTAAGGCTGCAGAGAAACTGTTCTTGTTGGGGATTATAACTTGGAGGAGACTTTACCGGAGTAATCTACGAGAGAACGAGGGTTGGAAAGTGGAAACGGAGAGACAGCAAGATAAGGGCTAATGATGAGCAACGAGTATATTTTATCTTCAGAATGAAACATAACTGGGAGGTTCCTGGGGAAGAACAGGGTGAGGGTAGGGTCAGCTTCCTGCCTACCTTACAGGTATTAACTGGACGTAAAAATATGGTTTTGAACCAGATTATGGAGAAAAGGAAGAAAAGAGAAGGAATCAAAGGTCACCAGCTAATTTCATTATGGTCTTGCTGGGGCACCAACAGACAATTAAAAGAGAAGGGAGGGGGGAGGGAAGGGAGAAGGAAATGGGGAGAGAAGGAGAGAAGGAAGGAGGGAGGGAGAGAAGGAAAAAGGGAGGGAGAGAAGGAAGGGGGAGGGAGGGTGAAAAAGGAAGGGGGAGAGAGGAAGGGAAGGAAGGGGAATGGAGAGAAGGAAGGGGGAGGGAGAGAAAGAAGGGGGTAGGGAGAGAAGGAGGGAAGGAGAGAAGGAGGGAGGGAGAGAAAGAAGGAAGGGAGAGAAGGAAGGAGGGAAGGAGAGAAGGAGGGAGGGAGAGAAAGAAGGAAGGGAGAGAAGGAAGGGGGTAGGAAGAGAAGGAGGGAGGGAGAGAAAGAAGGAAGGGAGAGAAGGAAGGAGGGAAGTAGGGAGGGAGGGAAAAAGAAAAGAAGGAAGAAAGGCAGGCAGACAGTGGACCAAGGATATTATATAACGGTAGAAACGTAAAGTAATTACAACATATATAAAGTATAATAAAAACAGTAAATAAAACAGGCTACCTAGGGGAAAACAATCATTTATCTAAAATGTGAGTGGTACAAACATTATTTTTTATATTCTTAAAAAGTTAAAAGATAATTTAAAAAAATTTTAAACAGTTACCTCAAAGAAGAAAGAAATAACAGGGTACTTCTTTGAAAATACTTTGTTTGGTAGATCAATCAGAGAAATGATGTTGAATTTTAAAAATCCTAAAAACAAAAAATGAAATAAATGAACATCAAGTGTGTATTTAGATGGCACCACAACCGTACAGGGGAGAGCTATTCCAGGTGTATTACCTTGAATACAGTAATTTGTTTGCACGTGTCTGGTGGTCTATAACTTAAGGACAAAAAGACGTACAAAATATTTAACTCCTTTTGGTGATCATGTTGGTGATATTGTTGGTACTGGTATTGTTTTTCTGAGATCCTTGTGTATCCAGGATGGAATAAAGCTCCCAAGGGATTATTTTCTCGATGTGCTATTTGCAGTTCAGGTGAGAGGAGATAGAGGTCAATGAGTTTACGTAAAAATGCCGTAGTCCAGACTCTAAGAAGGAAAGGTCAGTGTAGACTCAGGGTGTGTTGAACTTGAATCTGACTAAGCCTCTGAATCCGCCCGTTACGGTGGCCAATACCCGCACCCCAGTTATTGACATTAAGATTAAAATTAATTAAAATGAAATAAGTGAAGAATTCTGTTCTTCATTTGAACTAGCCGTGTCCTGAAGAGGGTGGGAGGTAGGGGGTCAGGCCGGTGTCCCCGTCAAAGGGTTCCCGGCTCCTGCCGGAGACGGCTGACCCCATCTTGCTCATACAGGTTCAAGGGCAGCCCTAAGGAGGGGCATGCGGCCTCCTCCAGCTTCCGGGCGCTCAGCCGGGGGAGGGTGGAAAGTTAGATTTACAGAAATACTGCAACAATTCTTCAGAGTAGCCTGACAGCCCCCTGTTGTCATCCTAGCTCGGTCTGATGCATTTCTTACAACACATGAATCGGGATTAACGTATCATGATTAGCTAAAATCCAGGCTTTTTATTCAGACTGACTTTATTTTCTGAGACCCCATCTGGGACACTATATGGCATTCAGTCGTCGTGCTTCCTTGGGCTTCTCTGGGCTGTTCCCGCTTCTTCGTTCCTTGTTTCTGCTGATCTTGATGGTTTTGAGGGGGACTGGGCATTTTTGTAGAGGTCTCTTGACTCGGATTTGTCCGATGATTTTTCTTGGAGTCGGACTGGGGTCACAGATTTGGGGAGGAAGACAGCAGAGGCCAAGTGCCCCTCCTCATCTCATCCCTTCAGGCACGTTCTGTCAGCCCGACGGAGCCCCATGACATTGGCCTCGACCACTGGACTGAGGGGGCCTTTTTCAGGCTTCTCCCATGTAATTTTCCTACTTTCATTCTGTACCCTTTGGGAGGAAGTTGTGACAATGACATTGGTCTATTTAAATTTAAATGGTGGCTCTATGGGGACAGGGCCTTGCAGGGGCTTTGGAGGCAGACTGGGGTTTGATTCCTGCCCCATCGGCTCCTTCCTCATCTGTAGGATCGGGAGAGTGATCGTGCCTCCCTCATGGGCTGGTGAGTGCATCGGTGAGAGTGGAAAGCCCTCAGACAAGGGTCTGGTGCGGTCAGCATCTACCTTCAAGGGCCCTGGTCGCCCCCAAGCATGTGCACCGGCCAGGATGCAGGGGTGACAAGAGGCCTGTCTTGCTGTCTCCCCGGTCGCCTTCCCCAGTGGGCCAGAGCTGCGTGGTACACGCACCAGGGCCCATCACCGCCCAGAGGATGCAGGAAGCAGGCAGGCAGCTGGGTGGCACGTGTGGTTGGCTCCGGCCCACCCTGGGATGAGCAGCTGGGTCAGGACATAGAGGACCCCCCCACACACACACACACACACGCTGCTGGGCTCCAGTGACTCGTTTTCCAGCAGACTTTTCCAGGGAAGGAAGCAGGGGTCGTCTACACAAGTTCCAGCACGGACTCCTGCAGCCGTTGGGGCGGGACGGCTCTGAGCAGGATGCCACCCCCACCCCCGCCCCCAGGATTGGGCTTCTGTAGGGAGGGAGGAGGGCAGCTGGCTGCAAGTCCGGGGCAGAGTGGAGGACAGGGGACCAGCTGGAAAATTCTGGCATTGTCCGCGGGGTAGATGGTGGCCTGGACCAAGGCAGCAACTTTGGGGGATGGAGAGAACTGGAAAGACCCACGGTGCAGGCCTGGAGGGTCCATGGGTCCATGGCGGACAGGAGGTGGCTGGACGTGTGGGAGACCACACCATCCGTGGGGTCAGGAAGGGGGCCAGGACTCAAGGCCTTTCAGAGGGGTCCATGGCCAGGAAGCCGGACCTCGCTCCACTCTGCCACCCCCACCCCCACTGTCCAGCCGTCACAAGGCCCCTGGTCAGGCCGTGTCAGCTCCCCCGCAGCCAGCGCCAAGCTCTGGAAGGGGTGAGCCCATCCCGGTCATGTCGGTCCCTGGCCGGAAAGCCTCCATGGCCCTGGAGAGACCATCCAAGCTGATTCCGGGTCTCTCCCGCCTCACCTGGTGTGCAGTGTGAGAGGAACTCTAGCGACAAGGAGAGGCCTCCTGCCGTGGGCTGTGTGACAGTTCGTTGCCCAGCCCCGACAAAACCCCTATAACCCACAGGCTCAGTGGGTGTGGGAGGTGGGTTTGTGTAGAGTGTGTGGGGAGCCGAGGCCCGACCTCAGAGGACCCAGACGTGACAGCAAGGAAAGGCACAGGAAGAACGGGCCCGTCCCCTTTGTTCATCTCAACCTCATGGGACTCGGGCCAGCCCGTGACCTCCCATCACGCAGAGGGGAGCCAGGGCTGGCAGAGGTGAAGCTACGTGCCCAGGCCACAGCCGCCAGCACGACCTGGGCCCTTGGGGGGCTGTTCCATTCCTCAAGGCTGCCCAAAGCCCCCAGGCCACTCAAGGTGTCCTAAAACTCCCGATGGCCACCTAAATTCACAAAGATTTCCCACGGTCTCATAAGACTTCCCAGGGATCCCAAACCCTGAGGTCTCCCAAGACCCTCAAAGACCCTCAAGGCTCCCCCAATGTCCCAAGACCCCCATGACCTCCCAAAGCCCCTAAAGACCCCATCAAGGCCCTCCATGGCTCCTCAATGCCTCCAGGTGTTCAGAACCCCCCAACCCTCCCCTGCAGCCCCCTGAGGACCCAAAGGTTCCCCAAGGTCTTCCAAGGCCCCCAGGGCCCCCCAAATCTCCAAGGTCTCCCAAAGTCCCCTAGGCCCTCCCAGTTCCCCTAAGACCTCCCCCAAGCCTCAGGCCTCCCTCTCCATCATCAGTCCTCCAGGAGCCTCCTTCCACATTGCCTTTCCCTGGGCCGTCCAGCTGGTGCCCAGGGGGCCAATCCAATTGGCCAGTGGCTCACTCTACTGTCGGCGGTTGGTCCTGGCCTGACCTATGGGGTGCCCCCTCTGGGTCATGTGACTGCGAGGCACAGTCACGTGGTGTCAGACATGGCTGCCTGCAGCTCTGCTGCCGGCGGGGCTGGGAGGAGGTCTGTCACAGGGTCCTGAGCTGCCTGCTGCCCTGGGCACCCCGCTCGGGCACCAGGGGCCTCGCCCCAGGAGGAACCCAGCGCTGGGGGCCGTGCAGAGGGCTGCGAGAGTCCCTGAACAGGGCCCCAGGCCCTCCTGGACCCCGCCCCACAGCCTGCCCTGCCCCTCAGTGGAGGAGCCAGCACCCCCAACACACCCCTTCCTGGCCAGGGTCCTCTCCACCCCTCCCTGGTCTGGAGGCCCAGGGCCCTACCCAGCCAGCCTCTCTCCAGCGCCCAGAGGCCGAACCCATCCACCGAGGCTCGCTGAAACATATGCACACACTGCAACCTCGCTCCCCACTCCCGCCCTCAGGTTGTCCCAAGAGAAGGGAGGAGGGGCCCAGAAGGGCTCTGCCTCTGTGGGGAAGGAGCCTGCCTGCAGCCTCCAAAGCAGCCTGGTGACCAGATGAGTGGCCTTTGAGATCCGAGGTCCCAGGCTCCCGTTTTACGGAGGGAAGAGCCAGCCAGACAAGGAGGCAGGAGGGTTTGGCCATTGGCTCCAATGGCTTTGGCAAGTCCCTTCACTTTCCTGGTCCTCCGTGGCCTCGCTGCTCCTCTGGGGTGATGAGATGATGGGTAGTGGCCGTGGGGCTTGGAGCAAGGACTCTAAAAGGGGCCACCTGGGCTTGAGTCCTGGATCTGCTGCCTACAGGCTGTGATTCTGGGCAAGTTACTGGCCTGCTCGTGCCTGAGTTCCCTCGCCTGTTAAGTAGAGATCAAACCGAGCACACCACGAAGCATTGTTATGAGGAATCAGCGAGTTAGTAGTTGGAGAGATTTAAAACAGTGCCTGGCACATGGTAAGTCCAATGTAAATGGAAACTCGGAATTTCATCCAACTATTCGTCGCTCATTTAGCAAACATTTACCCATCAGGGGTTCGTGCTAGGTCCTGGCCGGGCCCTGGGTTGGCAGAGATGAGCCAAAGGAAAGTAACGGTGAATGTACAAGTAACCACATCCCACAATAGCCTGGAACTGGCGATCTGCGAGGGGTCCCGGGTTCAAAGGGACAGGAGAGTCAGGATGGAGCCCTTCTGGGGTGGTCAGGGAGGGCTTCTCGGAAGAGGGGGCATGTAGGTGGGGCACAGAGGGAGGCATGGGCTGGCAAGGGACCAACACAGAGCACATGCAGCGCACTGATTGCTGCTTGGCCTGCAGGCGTCTGGACTGTGCAAGCTGCTAAGTCCGCTGGGACCAAGGGTCCGAAATGACTATTGCATAGCTCAGTGGACCCTTAAACCCACTCAGTTGGGTGACCTGCACATTGCACCTGCCTGGCACTTCCCCCAAGGGACATCATGGCCCTGGCCAAGCTGGGGACTGGGGAGGGACTGACGTGGGCTAACAGCTTCCCCACTCCGCTCCTCTCACATACCTTGGCTGAATCCTGAGGCTGGGGTTTTGCATACCAGCACGACCCATGACACAAGACCCCTGGAGGCCTGGCCTGCCCCACCCCCATGCCATGCTTCTGAGGCGTCATCCCCTCAAGAGACCTCCAGCCCTTGCCAAGGCCCAAAGCCATAATAAGGTGCTATTAAGAGCCAAACTGGGAGCCCGGGGCCTGCCTGGGCAGAGATTTGGCCCAGGAGGCAGTGAGCTGCACTGACTCCCGGGAAGCCTGCCAACACCCACGCCAGCCTGCCTGGGCACACCGCTTACCTGACAGCTCACTATGACACAGCCGTCAAGGCCTGACCCAGCCATCACCTACTCTGGGCTGGGCCGGGGGTCTCCATGGGCTCTCCTGTCTTGGGGCTTCCCGATGAAACGAGGAGTTACATGTGACAGAAAAACTGACGCAGACCAGCTTAAGCAGAAAAGGAAATGTCTTAATACATGTATCTGCCAAGTCCAAGGAGTCCTTCAGGCACAGCTTGATCCAGGACTCCAAGGGCTCTGCTTCTTTTTGTGGTGTCTCCATCTTGTGGCTCTTCCAAGCCAGCATTCTCCCCTGTCAACCACCTGAAATTTCCTCTGCCTAACTGTTCTAACAAAAGTTTCAGATCTGGGCCTCATGAGTCACCTGGCCCAGAGTCTTACGAACACCCCTGAAGCAGGAAGGGCTGGGTTGGCTCTATCTGGAACACGTGACCTGAGAGTGGGGGAGGAGATGGGGTGCAGTTAGCAGTCAAAGGGGGGAAGGAGCTTGGCCAAGCATCGATATAGCTGTCCCCCTCATCACGGCTGGCTCCCCACCAGACTTCCCGCTGCTTGGCAGGAAGGGTGTCCAAGAGCTCTGTGCCCCAGCATCGCCCTGTGCGAGGCCAGTGACAGGGTAAGGACTCTAGCAGAGCATCTTTGGGTGAGTTCCTCAGGGCCGTGGGCCATGCTGTTCCTTCTGCCTGGAACAGCCCATTACTTCTCCCCCTCCTCCAGTTGGTTCCTCCTCCTTCTGCAGATCTGGAATTCTGATTACATGCATGTTTGCATGCACACTGGACCCTCCCTCTCTCCTCCTGACCTCCTTATCCCTCCTCTATATTTTCCGTCTCTTTACCTCTCTGTGCTGCCTCCCGGGAAATTCCTCTGGACCTATGCTCCCGTTCACTGATTCTCTCCTCAGCTTGGAGGTTAAAGTTTCAACGTGTATATTTTCATTTGTAAGAGTGATTTTTGTTTTTTTCTCCAAATGTGTCTGGTCTTTTAACTTTTTAAATACATATTGGTTTTTTTTTTTTTTAAACCATCTTCTTCTTTATACCGTCTTTTACTGCTTTATCTCCTTCAGACATTCAGGTGTCTGAGGTTCTAAGCATCTAAATCTTTGTCATTTGGATTGACTCTCATCTCATGATGGCTTGTTTCCATGGGTTTCATCATCTTTTCATGGTGAGTTTATATTTGATCGTGCCTCATCTGTAGGAATTCTGAAGGCCTAAAGTGGGACGCTTTCCTCCAGAAAACTTTTGTCTGTTTGTTTCTGTCGGTCACAAGGGGGTACTCCCAATTGGGACTTTTATTTTTTTAAGATTTATTTATTGAGGAACCTGGGTGGCTCAGTGGGTTAAAGCCTCTGCCTTCAGCTCGGGTCATGATCTCAGGGTCGTGGGATCGAGCCCCACATCAGGCTCTCTGCTCGGCGGGGAGCCTGCTTCCTCTCTCTCTCTCTGCCTACTTGTTATCTCTCTGTCAAAAATAAAATCTTAAAAAAAAAGGATTGATTTATTAATTTTGTGAGAGGGCGGGGAGGAGAAGGAGAGAGAGAGAGAGAGGATCTCAAGCAGACTCCCCACTGAATGCAGAGCCTGATGCAGGGCTCGATCCCACGACCCTGAGATCATGACCTAAACTGAAACCAGGAGCTGGACGCCTAACCAAGGAAGCCGCCCAGGTGCCCTGGGACTGTTTCAATTTAATTTCTTACTTGGGGTTTCCCTGTCTGTGAGGCTAGAGTAAATGTAACTCCAGCACTTCATGAGAGCAGCCCCATGGTTGCAAATGCTTGCTTTGTATTTTTTTAATTTAAATTAAATCGAAGTATAGCTTAATTAATTTAATTGAATTTTTTTAAACTTAGTTAAACTTAATTTGACTTAATTAAATCGAAGCATAACATAAAGTATAGTTGACATATGATGCTATGTTAGTTTCAGGTGTACAACATAGTTTCCACACTTCTATACATTGAGCTATACTCACCGCACTGTGTGTAGTCCCCACCTGGCACCATGAGAGGTTATCGGCTGTATTCTCCACGCTGCACCTCTCATCCCCATGACTTATTTATTTCGTAACTGGAAGTTTGTACCTCTTCATCCCCTTTGCCTCTTTTGGCCATCCTTCCAGAGAGGAGGCCATCCCTCCTCTCTGGCAACCACCTCTCTGTTCTCTGTATCTACGACTCTGCTCCTGCTTTTTAAAATTTATTTGTTCAGGGGCACCTGGGTGACTCAGTCATTGAGGGTCTGCCTTCGGCTCAGGTCATGATCCCAGGGTCCTGGGATCGAGCCCCGAGTCAGGCTCCCTGCCCCGCGGAAAGCCTGCTTCTCCCTCTCCCACTCCTCCTGCTTGTGTTCCTTCTCTTGCTGCCTCTCTCTATGTCAGATAAATTAAAAATCTTTTAAAAAATAAAATTTGTTTGCTCATTTGTTTTGTTTTTAAGATCCCACATAAAAGTGAAATCATACAGTATTTGTTTTTTTCTGTCTGACTTCTTTCACTTAGCATAATACCCTCGAGTTCCCTCCATGTTTCTGCAAAGGGCAAGATCTTTTTTATGTCTGAGTGACATCTCATTGCACATAAACACGCATATCTTCCTAATCTATCTATCCACTCATCTACCATGGACACGGGCCGTCACCATATCTCGGCTGTTGTAAATAATGCTGCTGGAAACAGCTGTAAAATTATTATAAGATTCCT
This sequence comes from Nasua narica, assembly GCA_028533885.1. Classification (NCBI taxonomy): domain Eukaryota; kingdom Metazoa; phylum Chordata; class Mammalia; order Carnivora; family Procyonidae; genus Nasua; species Nasua narica. Next base: position 117,242,655 of record CM052807.1, on the reverse strand, counting down.
TTCTGAATTAGGGTTTTCATTTTCCTGGGGTGGATGCCCAACAGTGGAATTACTGGATCACACATTTTTATTTTTATTTTTTGGAGGCCCCTCCATACTGTTTTCCGGAGTGGCTACACCAATTTATGTTCCCACCCACAGTGCACCAGGGGTTCCTTTTCTCCACAACCTCGCCAACACTTGGTATTGTTTTCTGATGCTAGCCATTCTGACAGGTGTGAGGTGGTACCTCATTGTGGTTTGGGTTTGCATTTCCTTGACGATGAGCGATGTTGAGCATCTTTTCATGTGTCTGTTGGCCATCTGGATGTCGTCTTTGAAAAAAGGCTTATTCAGATGCTCCGCTGTGGTTGCAAATTCTCGGGGGAAATTCTCATTGGCATTAAATCTCTTCTCTCTGGGGCCCGGACTCAGACACCTGGATTTCCCAGCAGCGTCCCTTCTATCGTCAGGCAGATTCAGTTGGTACCGCTCTCTCCTGCAGACGGGCGCCCTCTTTGAGGACTGCAGCTCGATGGGAGTATTTGGGTCACCCCCCGACCACCCACCCCACTGCAACAGCTCCGTCTCTATTTCCTATGAGCACCCAGGGAAGATGCTTATTGTTCATCTACAAGTTCCTTCCAGGTGTTCCTTTTGGGTTTTTTTCTTTCTTTCTTTTTTCTTTTCTTTTCTCCTTTCTCTCTCTTTTCCTCCCTCCCTCCCTTCTTCTTTCTTTCTTTCTTTCCTTCCTTCCTTCCTTCCTTCCTTCCTTCTTTGGAAGGAGGGGGCACTTTCTTATAACCTCAGCAAGGCAATTAAGTTATGTCTGTAGACATCTATCCGGAATCTGGTCACTGCGTCGCGTCTGGGATATCCAATCACGGTGCTGCCAGAAGGCAAGTCAACTCACCGCTCCTTCCGGGTGTTGTATCCTTGGCCGCTGGCGTGATTCTTACCTCGCTTCCGAGGGGGGTCATTTTGTGACCAACCCACGGAATGGGCCCTGACTTAGGCCTCCTTCCTCCTCAGCTCTCGTGCCGAGGAAAGCCTGTTTCCAGGCACCAGGGGCATGCCGCGCGTGCCGCCTTCCCGGTGACCTTGTGGACGCTTTGGAAGACAGCCAGCCGGGAGGCACAGGAGAGAGCCCCGCGGGTGTGCCTGTGGGCGTGAGCTGGAGGAGTGCCGAGGGGATGCTGGGGTGTTGGCGGTGGGAAAGTCCCCGGAATGGTTAAAGTTGGCCACGCTGATTGGACACCGCCTAGAAAACGACCAGATTTCTCCTCTGTTTCAGACAGTGTAGATACAGCCTAACTGAGCTCCTTTGAAGATGGCCCATAAGGAAAGAATCTCTATGATAGGACGCGCATCCCTCCCATCCCCGAGGACAGGCCTGGGTTCCGTTGTCCCGAGGGCTCTCCAGCCCCACTCACACCCTCCTCCTGTCGTCCAGGCACACTCTGCCCTACGCTGTCCACATCCCTTTGTGTCTAGCCCAGTCTTGCTTGGACCTGCGTCCCCAGGGTCCCCGGAGATGTCCCTTCCATGAAGACAGGCCTCATCTCATTCATACCGTGAGTATTTATTGATCCTCTCCTCTGTACCGGGCCCCCCCGCTCAGCGCTATCCATGGAAAGAGCTGGTCGTGGTCTTCAGGGGTCATCTTTGGGGGCAGACAGCAATAGAGGACGCCAACAGCTGTAATGACAAAGGCGGGGCCGGAGAAACACAGGAGAGGGAGCACCCTGGTCTTCTCAGAGGCTGGGGACGGTATTGGGAGACCCCCGGAGGAGGCAACATTCAAGGTGCAAGTAGAGCATGAGCCGTACCTTCCCGGATGCACAAACAGGAGGGGACGGTGGGGAGCCAGAGGGGAAGCTGGCCCAGTGGGCAGGTCAGGCCCTGAAAGGCCAGGAGGTGAGCAGCCAGTGAGGACTCCGACCAGGGAGCGACCTCGGGGTGCATTCTGGGAAGATGCATTCCAGGGTTCTCTGAACCTAACCCCACGTCTCTGAAACCTCTGTGGCTGGAGGGGGTAAGGAGGCTGCCCTCTGGGGCCGCTGTCCTGAGGATCCCGGTCTATGAGGGGCCGGAGAGTTCGGGCAAATGACGTGACTGGTAGGTAGCATGCGTCCGCTATCCGCTGCTTTGTAACAAATCAGCCCACCCTCGGGGCCTTCGGGCAGCACTTTGCCCCCATCTCTTGGGGCTCCGTGGGTCGGCTGGGCACCCCTGGCTGGTAAGTGCTCCCCGAGGGTCTCTGGAGCGGCTGCGGTCGGGCGGGGTCAGGAATGGACCATCCCAGCAGCTGGAGCCTGAGGACGGAAGCCGGCCCTGTCTCTGTCCATGGTGGCTCAGCGGCCGGGCTTCCCCACCTGGCCCCTCGAGGGTGGTCGGCAGGTACTGCAGGTACGGGCAGGTACCCGCGCTGCAGGTCTTCCTCAGGCTTCAGCACGGTGCCCCTCCGTGAGCCCCTTCCCAGTGGGGGAGGCTCCCCACCACGCAGTATCATCAAGGTAATGGAGCTGAGCCGTGGTGAGTTCTCAGCAGGAGTTGGCAAAAGCCAAATCAGACACCCTTGCGTGGAAGAGACAGAGACGGAACCCTTCCCCGGGCGCACGGCCCGAGAGCCCGCGGAACTGGAACCCAGCCCCAGGCTGCTCCTGCCGAGTCCAGTTCTCGGCCCGCCAGCGCCGCACTGGCCTCCCGGAGGAGCTATGTCGCACTGTGGGCTCTTGACATACTAGTCAAAGGAGTGACTCTCGAATGCCGTAATTTCTGTCCATGGAAAGACAAGAGGGCAGAAGTGTCCCGGGGCAGGTCACCTCCTTCCTGCTCCAAGGAAACTCCCGACTGGAGCTTTGGGATGCCCCACCTCCCACCTGTGCCAGCCTGGTGCCTCCTGTGCCCACGTGAGCAACACCCTTTCATCCCCCGCTGTGCTGTCTACGACCACACTCTCTGGGTACCTCCTCACCAGGGCCGTCGGGTCTTTTTATTTTAATTTAAATTCAATTAGCCAACATATCATCAACAGTTCCAGATGTAATGTTCAATGATTCGTTAGTTGCATGTAACGCCCAGTGCTCATCACATCACGTGCCCTCCTCACTGCCCATCCCCCAGTCACCCCGTCCCCGAGTGACTGCTGATGAAGGGACGCTTCGGGCTTCCGCGGACTGCGCGGCCCCGTTCTTCGCCATTGGCGGGCTGTGTGAACAGGGCTTCCCCGCGGAAGCCACCAGCTCAGCCCCCACCTCCCTTGATCATCTGGGTGGGTCCAATATAATCGGATCCTTAACCACGGAGGGGGGAGGCAGGAAGCCGGCTGCAAGCGCCGCGATGTGAGCAAGGCCGCGGAGACTGGCCGCTGCTGGCTCTGAACCCAGAGGAGGGGCCACGGGCCGCGGGGGGCAGGCCGTCTCAAGAAGCTGGCAAAGGCAAGAGAACGGGTTCTCCCCTGGAGCCTCCGGGAAGGATGGGGTGCTGCTGACATTTTGATTTAACCCACAGGAGAGCCCTTGTGTTGTTTCAAGCCACGGAGTTTGTGGGACGCTGTTACATCATCCTCAGAGGAGCGGACTGAGGCCCCGCGAGGAGAAGGGGCTTGCCCAAGCCCACAGCCGGTGGCACTGCCCACTGCTCTTGGCCCGCCCACCCCCTCTTCCTTGGGAGACAGGGCAGAACCCCCTGCAAACACTCGCTGTCCTGGTCGTATAAGTGTGCCTCTGGGAAAAGCATTGCCACGTTCCCTTTTCCGGGTGCAGCAGCCCATGAGCGTGGCGGACCGAGATGCGTAGGTCCCTTGAATCCTGCAAAGAAACTCATTAACCAGTTTTGACCAAAGTTGGAACTTGCAGGAACCGAGGGCTTTGCCAACAGCCCTCCTTGTCCTCCCATCCCCCCCGCAACAGGCGGCGGCCGTGTGCTCTCCTTAACTTGGTGGGTGCCCAGAGCACGCACCTCCCCGGTGGCCCTCCTGTGTCTGGAGCCAAGTCCGGTGGCTCTTGCCTCTTTACGGAGTTCTCGCCCATCTTTTCCCCTTTTGATCAGGGCAGGGTCTGCTTCTCCTTGACGAGCTGCAGGTCTCAGCATGCATGCCAAGTTCCAGGAAGCCATGACTCATCGCCCCTGCCCCTGAAAAGGCCCTCCCCTGCCAGCGGGGCCGGTGGGGCCCCGGGGCTCCCCTGCTGCCTGGGTGGGACCCAGTTCCCCAGGCTGTGTCCCTGGGTCCCTCAGATGACTCCAAGCGCCTCTAGGACCCCAGGCCAGCTTTTTCCCTGGGGATCTCGGTTGACCTTTCTATGAAAAGAGAGTTTCCCTTGGGATGGAAGGATGAGGGGATTCCTTTTCTTCCTGGCAGGTGTGGGGACCAGGAGCCCACTGGCGTCGGCGGCTCCTCAGGGCTGGTACCTCTAGCTGGAAGCCACGTGGGTCCTAGACTCCCCCGCCCACCCCCCAGGGGCCAGATGGCCAAGTTCCCTTGCTTCCTGGAATTTGGGATTCCCTTGGGAGTCCGATGACCCCGCCCCCAGGCTTTGGGGGAAGCTGGGAGGTGGAGGCTTCCTTCAGGATTCTTTGCTCCGTGCTCTGCCCGGGTATCTCAGAGCGGCCAGTTCCTTCTCTTGTCCTCTGAGCAACTGTCCTTCCCCCCCTCCTCTGGGGGACCGGAGCCAGGAGGCCTGTGTTGTGTTTCCAACACGTTGCACGCAGCAGGCGGCTGGACCCTGGTGTTGAGTGCTAAGGGGCTGGGGTGAGCAAGCATTCAGTCCATCAGGACAATGGCAAAAATAGCTCCGATCTTTCAGCCACTGCTCACGGGAGCCGGTCCCTCCCGGGTGGCATGCCCCTCCCTGCAGGATGCTTTTGTCTCTCAGACGCGGACATGAGGACACAGAGGTCCCGCCTGGGAAGGGGGCTCATGCAAGAGGAGGTGGAGTGGGACGTTTGGCTCCCAGGCTTTGCCACCCTGGTGCGGAGAGCTTTTCTTTTCTTTCCTTTCCTTTTTTCTTTTCCTTTCTTTTTCTAATTTTTGAGAAGATATAATCAGGGTTTGGGGACCTTCTTTACTTTGTCTGGGTCTCCCCTGTTCCTGTAGAGTCACTGATGAAATGACGCTGGCCCATGGTCACGTGCCCATCTTCCCTGCACCCTGAGAAGGTTTTGCAAGCTGACCAAGAGAAACAGACAAGGAGGGGTACATCCCGGGTCATCCTCTTCCCTCCAGGAGGGACGTGGCCAGCTAGAAGCTTCCTGAGGGGGACATGGGGGCCTTTTCCATCTCCGCCTCCCTGTAGCCCCAGGGGGTGCAGCACGCAGTGCTTCTCGCTGAAACACTCGATCTTGCACATGGGGCCCTTCTGTAGACAAAAAGGCTGCCAGGAAGAAGGCTCAGGGACGTGGTTCCGGGCAAGTTGGAGGAAGGAGACCGTGTGTAGGTGGGGGGGAGTGGGAGGAGCCCTGTTGCTGGGCCCTATCGCTGGGGGGACCGTGGTGGCTCTATGTCCCCCACCCCCACTTTTACTCCAAGGGCAAGTCCTGCTGTCTTCCCCCCAAAGCCCAGCCCAGATCGGACAACTGTTCCCACGTCCACGGCAACACCAGTCCCATCAGGATGCCTGGACCGCGGCTGCAGCCTTCCACACCTGCCTCTGACCAGCCGGAGTGATGGTTGGAAGGCACAGACCTGAATCACGGGATCTCCAGTTCTCAGCTGCCTGAGCTCTTCCCATCAGACGTACAAGAAAAACCAAAGTCTTGGGCTCCATGTGACCCCCTGCCTCTCACTGTCTTTCCCCCTCCCTACCCACCCCCCTCCTTGTGGCCTCAGACACCCCCAGCACGCACACACCTGCCTCAGGCCCTTTGCACTTGTTATTTGTCCTGCGAGGAATGTGTCTCTCCCAGATGCTCCCCAGGCCCCTTGGTTCCCTGGCTGGGAGGCCTTTCGAGATCACCGCACCTAAATAGCCCTCCCACCACTCTATCCCCATTACTCTACTTCATTTTCTTCTTCTGAAGCAGAATATTTCCTTATATTTCCCGTCTGTATTCTCCCAAGAGCACAGGCTCTCCATAAGGGTAGGAAAATGCCCGTTGTGTTTACCAGGCTATTGAATGGAGAGTGAATGACTGCAGGAGGGAAAAAGGCAGGCATGCACACAGAAGGGAAGGAAAACCCCAGAGGCAGCACACCGGGGCCCTAGAGTGACCCCGCCCCATGCAGCTGCTGGGGGACATGGGGGGGTGCTGGTGGGGTGGGGCGCTTCCCACCTCACTCTGTCAGTCCCACCTGGGGTAGCATTAGTGCCCCTCCGTGTACCTAGTTAGGAACCCAGGAGAGTCCCCTGTGAGCCATTGATGATGGTGTGTTTGGAGTCACAAGGTCAAAATATAAAAATAAAGAATAATTTTGGGGCATCTGGGTGGCTCAGTTGGTTAAGCGTCTGTCTTCAGCTCAGGTCATGATCCCGGGGTCCCAGAATCGAGCCCCGCGACGGGCTCACTGCTCAGCAGGGAGTCTGCTTCTCCCTCTCCCTCCATTTGTGCTCTCTCTCCTTCTCACGTAAATAAATAAAATCTTTAAAAAATTAAAGCATAATTTCAAAAATGATTTTGTGTGCAATTTTGGAAATTTGTATTTATTTTTATTTTTAAAAGATTTTATTTATTGATTAGACAGAGAGAGAGAGAGAGAGAGACAGAGACAGAGCACAAGCAGGGGGGAGTGGGAGGGGGAGAAGCGGGCTCCCCGCTGAGCAGGAAGCCCAATGCAGGACTCATCTTGCACAAAAACGTCAAAAAGTGGAAACAACCCACATACCCATCGGGTGAATGGATACACAAACACGGGATATTCGTGCGAGGGATTATCACGCAGCCATAAAAAGGAATGCAGTGCTGATTTGTGGAGGACCCTTGAAAGCACGGTGTTCGATGATAGGAGCCAGCCACAGAAGGCCACGGAGCGTAGGGTTCTGTTTATGGGAGATGTCCACAGAGGCAGAGAGTAGACGAGCGGTTACAGGGAGGTGGGGGGAGCCGGCCGATGATCCAAGCTTCTCTTCAGGGCGATAAGAACATTCTGGAACTCGAGAGTGGTGCTGTGGCACAGCTTTGCAAATATACCAAAGAACACTGAGTCGTGTATCTTAAAAACGGTGAATTTTATACTGTGTAAAATATATCCTTTTTTTTTTTTTTTAAGATTGTATTTATTTGTGTGTTTGTTAGGGAGAGTGAGAGAGAGCGCGCTGGCAGAGGGAGCAGCGGGCAGTGGGAGAAGCAGGCTCCCGGGCGAGCAAGGAACCCGACGCAGGATCGATCCCAGGATGCTGGGACCATGACCTGAGCAGAAGGCAGACGCTTGCGTCACTGACTGAGCCACCCAGGCACCCCTCTGTAAAATACATCCCTAAAAAAGGAAGGGAGATAGGCAGAGGGGAAAGAGAATCAAGGAAGACCTGCTTCCCCACACTGGCCTCGTGGTGTGGGTGTCGGGGGTAGGAAATGACAGAAGCAAGTACCCCCACCACTGTGCCGGCCAGCCAAGAGTGAAGTCCTTGGGCCTGCTCCCCCTCTCCCAGCACCTCGGCTCAGTCCCTGCCCTCCGAGGCCCTCCCCCGGCCTTGGGAGCCCCCTCGGGCCCACTCCCTTCCCCCGCAGGGGTTCAGACTGGATTTAGCCCTTCCTGGGCGGCCAGCGCAGGTCATTCTCCGGGGCTTGGTGACCAGACCCGAGGGGTTTGAATTTGAATTCCACCACCCGCCCTGCGCCCCGTCCCCCTGCCACGTGCCCTGCCCTCTGAGCCTCAGTTTACTATGTGTCCCCCAGAACGGGAGGACCCCCCTCAGCTGTGGAGAGTCCCGGGAGCCCCAGCCTGGCAGTGTGGCCAGGAGGCCGTGCGGCCCAGCAGGCTCCGGGCCCGCAGAGGCCGCGTGCTCCCAGGGCTGCAGCAGCTGTGTGCCCCAGTGCCCACGCTCGGGCCTGCTGCCATCTGGCCACCCGCTCCCCCGGGGCGCTTGCTGGGCCCCTGTGCAGGGAGGGAGGCGGGCACCTCTGAGTCTCCAGCGGGGCAGCGACTGTGCTCGGCCACTAGAGGCCAGTGCAGCCCGAGGGGGCCAGGTGGGCCTGCCAGGATGTGCTCAATGCGCCCGGGGACGAGGGTGGGGCCGAGGTCCTTTGTTGCCTCCAATCGGGGTCCTTGGAGATGCCATGGCTGCCCGGGACAAGAGTCCTGTGCCCACCACCCTGTGCTCATAGTGCTTCTAGTCAGCCCGGAGACTGGGACTGTGGGGCCTGCCCAGCCAGCTCCCAGAGCCTTCCAGAACCTTCCAGACCTTCGTGGAGCTGAGGCCTGGTCAGGGGCGGGCAAGTGCAGATTGGTCAGGTGCTGGCCTCTCAGGGAGCACATGAGGGAGTCAAGCTCCCAGGAGGGACCTTCACCTCGGGGCCCTCAGGGCCTCGAACCCAAGTCCAAGGGCCTGGGAGCCTGAAAGAAACTGTACTATTTCTATTTAGAATGTTCTGGAAACTTGCAACTAGGACAATTTTATTTTTTGTCCTAATGATATCTGGGGTCGTTCAGGGAAGCGCTGGTATATGAAAGTTCCTGACTAGGTCCCAAATCCCCTTCACCCTCTTGCTTCTACAACATTCTGATTCAGTCAAGGTCTCCTCTTCGTTTTCCCACAAGTCAAACCCTACTGAAGGGCCCCTGGCGAGGTTGGGGGGGGGGGCGACGGGGGTGGGGGGGTGGGGGTGGGAAGAGGGGCTCGACCAACTGTTTGCAAGAGTTTTTTCCCTTTGAATTCCAAAAACAGGGCAAAGTGGGGTCCCAGCCCGGACTCGCGCTTGGCTTTCCCCACTGGGGTGTTTCTTTGATCCCTCCTCATTTAAAGATTGGCTCAGAGATTTTTTTTTTAAGATTTTATTTATTTATTGTACAGAGAGAAACACAGTGAGAGAGGGAAGACAAGCAGGGAGAGCAGCGGAGAAGCAGGTTTCCTGCTGAGCAGAGAGCCCGATGCGGGGCTCCATCCCAGGACCCTGGGATCATGACCTGAGCCGAAGGCAGACGCTTAACTGACTGAGCCCCCCATGTGCCCCTGGCTCAGAGATTTTTTTGTGTAAGGAACAGATTCCGGAATTCATCAGGGTTCTGGTTTGAGCCCCTAGCAAAAAGTGTTTTTTTTTTTTTTTGCAAAAAGTGTTTTGAGATGCTTTTCAGAACACGTACAACACTAGAGATCCACAGCTTCTCCCTTAAAAGAAATTCTTTTTTAAAGCACTCACTTCCCATGTAGCCCTGCCTGGGCGTGTGCAAAATATAAACGTCAATTACATTCCCTGCGCCCCTGACCCTGAGCAGGGGCCAGGGCTCCAGGCGAGGGCACCACTGCGAACCTCCAAGCTCCTCCCGCCCTGAGATGACCGCCCCCCCACCTCCAGAGAGGCCCCTGAGGCAATGAGTGGGCTGTTGAGATGATGGGCACGTGGGGGAAGGGAGGAGAGTGCTTAGAGCCACGCCCTGGGGGAAGGGCAGATGGACAACCCCCCACACGTGGTACTAGACAGGCCCCCAATGTGGGGGCCCCTTCCTGAAGCTCCAGGCACCGGCCCTCGCCCCACCCCGCCCTCTCCGGGGCCTCAGTTCACTTTCTGTGAACACAGAGTGGACTGGATCAGAGGCTGTGCACAGACAAGCCCCCTGCCCCCCTAAACTGGATGAAAGTCACAGCCTCTGCCTCTCCATGAACAGGGACACAGGCCTGCAGCCCTTCAGCTCACATCTTCAGCTCTGAGCAGTGATAAAAGTCGTGACCCATGACCTCCGGCTCAGTGACAATGACACAGTAGCAGGAAAGGTTGGCCCCCTGGTAGATCTGCACCCAAACCAGGCCTCTGCCAGCCTCTTTATGCACTCTTTTTTTTTTCCCCTTTTTACGTAATTTCTACACCCAATGTGGGGCTTGAACTCACGACCCCGAGATCAAGAGTCGCACGCTCCACCGATGGAGCTGGCCAGGGGCCCCTTTGCGGTCTTAATGATCCCGCAACCACGCTAGGAATCTCGACTACTCTTGTCTCCAGCACCTCCTCCAGACTTAGGCCCTGGCGAAGGGCACACGACTGATTAGTGGCAGAACCGGAACGTGACCCCTGCCAGGTGCCAGCCCTTTGAGGCGGGAGTGCCTCTCTGCTCCTGAGGCGGGAGTCCCTGTGTCGGGGCGGGAGCTGCCATCCGTTTCTACCCCCATCCCCGCCCTGTCACATCGGTGGGCACAGCGCTCGTGCTCACAGGAAGGTGCATCGGACGCGTGTGCGGGGTTCAGTGTATGACCGGAAAGCCAACACCCGAAGACCCCTCGCGGCCCCCCGCTCCCCAGCGCTCCTCCTGACCGGCCCGGGTCTCCCCCTTAGAGTTCCTGCATCTGTGCCCTGTTGGCGCACTCCTAAACGCGCAATCTGGGCCTCTTTGGGCCCATACAGGACTGGAACAGCGGTGACTCTTGGCCTTTCCTGGGACATCACGTTAGCAAGATCTGTCCGTGCACCCCTCCCCCATCCCGTCCCTGGGACCAGGAAGTGGAGCACAGTCCCTGCGGTTACCTTGCAGCCTGCAGGTGTCCTATTCCAGGAAGGCATGCCCACACCCAAACTCGGTCACTGCATGTGAATTTTCAAAAACCAGCGAGCACAGTGTAACAGAACCTTTTGTTTATATAAACCCAGCCCAACCTGTTTAAGCCCTATAGAGAGGCACTCTGGGGTTCTCTCCAGCCCAGTTCCCTGCTCTCCCTTCAGCCTGGCCTGGAGCTTTCCACTGCAAAGCTCTAGCCTCCGGGTCCTCTTGGCCCTCCCCACCCTCAAACTCCCGCCCTTTGATCCTCCCCAACCAAGAGGAAGGACAGACCCGGGATGTCCTGGACAGTCACACTTGAAGGATGAATTTTCTCCTTCCTTCCCCTCCCTCCATGCACACATTTCCGGGAAAGGGCTTGCCAGTGGAAACTCCCAGATTAAAAGATCCTAAAGCAAATCTACCTTTAAGGCTAATAACAACCTTTTTAAGTCTTGCTAATGGGAAGAAAATGCTCATATTTGGTTTTAGCCTAAAGACATTGTTAACTGGTAACTTTAAGCAATATTGTTTGAGTTAATTTTTTGCTGCCCCCCCAACCCCCACCTGCACTCCTGTGTCCAAAGGACCCACTTGAAACATCTCTCACCCCCATCTTTCTACCGGATCGACTCCGTGGAGCCTTCCCGGATGAAAAGACTCCACTGACTGGCCGAGGGGCCGGAGTGGGGTCCTGGCGCCCCGAGCTCTACCGAGGGCGAATGCATCTTCCCAGCCGGGGGTGGCACGGTCCTGAGACCCCTCAAGAGATGGGGTGTCGTAAATCTTAACCCCCGCCCTTCACACCATGCTCCGCTGGAGGCGGGGGTGGGGGGGCACTTAGTTCTAAAGCATCCACCCCATCTGTTTCCCGCAGAAGGCTGAGGTGCGGAGGTCAGTTCCAAAGCTCCCTTCGCTCCCCAGCTCTTCCTCGCCGGAGCCGGGGGCAGGGAGGCGGGGAGGCGGGGAAAGTGGTGCTGCCACACTTTTAAATCGCCCGCAGGTGGCTCTCGGCTCCCGGCCGCCCGCCGCGCTTTGGGAGGAGCCAGAAGGTCCCCGGACCCGGACCGCCCGCGTCCATGAACGCTCCAGCTGGTCGCCTCCAATGTCCCCACTCCAAATCCTAAATGTCAACGCAGGCTGTTTTCCTTTCCGTTTAAAAGTTGCGCCTTAGGGGCACCTGGGTGGCTCAGTTGGTTAAGCAACTGCCTTCGGCTCAGGTCATGATCCCGGAGTCCCGGGATCGAGTCCCACATCGGGCTCCCAGCTCCATGGGGAGTCCGCTTCTCACTCTGACCTTCTCCCCTCTCATGCTCTCTCTCACTCTCTCTCTTTCCTAATAAATAAATACATAAATAAAATCTTTAAAAAAAAAAAAGTTGCGCTTTAAACTCGGTGGGACCCGATTCCGGTTGGTTGCCGACGGCGTTTCCAAGTTTTGTCGGGGGGAAGCACTTTAGCTTCCCGCGTTGTGCTGCGAATGTGTGACCTGCAGCCGTTGCCGCCGTCCCCGACCCGGGGCAGGCAATCCGGCTCCCTCCCGGGGACCGCTGCACCCGCTCTCTCCCCTCCCGGGTCCAACCTGCGCGGCAGCCGGGGCGGCGCTCTCCGCGGATCAATTCTGCCCGCGTGGTGGCGGCGGTGGTGGTGGTGGTGGTGGGGGCTTCGGGCCGCGCCCCGCCCGGGACCAGCAGAGCCACCGCCCCACTGGTAGCTGCCGCCGGGGGGCCCCCCTGCCCTGCCTTTCCCCGCCCGGCTCCCTTGGCCCCGCCCCCCGGGGAGGTCGGGTTGGGAGGCCGCAGGGGTGTGGGCCTAGCCTCCAGCCCCCGCTCCGGCTGCGCCCCCGCGTCTCCATAGCGATCCTCCCGGCGCGCACCTCCGGGCCGGCTCCCCCAGGGGCTGAACAATACGCGGCGGGGCCGGGGGCGGGGCCCAGCCGGGCCGGGGGCGGGGAGAGCGCGGGCAGAGGGGCGCGGGCAGAGCGCACCGCCCAGGCAGCAGCCGGCCGCCGGGGTCTGAGCGGCGCGGTGCGGCCCCGCCGGCTCCGGGAGCGCCGCCCCCGCCCTGCCCCGGGCCCGCCCCGCTTCCCACGCCGCCCGGCTGAGCGCGCGCGGGAGCCACCTGGAGCCGCCGGCAGCCGCCGCCACCGCAGGTTGATGCGCGGCGCCCTCCCGGGACGCGCACAGGAGCCATCTTGAAACCAACTTCGCAAACTTTCGCAAAGTGCTTTCGAAGTGGAAGCTGCGGGGGAGACCGGGAGCGCGGCCCCCGGTGTCCCCGCCGGGGCCCCCGGGGAGGCAGGGCGCGGGCCGCCCCGAGGGCCCGGCGCGGGGCGCGCAGGACCCCTCCCCCGGCCGCGCGGGGTGGATGCGGAGCCGCGCCGGGTGCATGGATTGTGCTCGGGCGCCCGGCTCGGGCTCGGGCTCCGGGCCATGGCGCCGCCGCCGCCTCCCGTGTTGCCCGCGCTGCTGCTCTTGGCTGCGGCCGCCGCTCTATCCGCGTTGGAGCTGCGAGCGGCCGCCTGGGAGCTGCGCGTGCCCGGCGGCGCCCGCGCCTTCGCCCTCGGGCCAGGCTGGACCTACGCGCTGGACGCCGCGCGCACGCCCCAGGCGCTGCGGGAGCTGCTGGACGTGAGCCGAGACGGGCGACTGGCGGGGCGGCGGCGCGGGCCGGGCGCGGGGCCCCGGGGCTGCGTGCGCCTGGGGGGCCGCCCGCTGCCGCTGCTCGTCCGCCTGGCGGCCCGCGGCGCCCCGACGGCCCTGAGTCTCCGCCTGAGAGTGCGTGCGCACGGCCCCGGTTGCGGCGCCCGACTCCGGCGCGGATTGGCCACCCGCGCGGAGCTGCGGGCGCGGGCTGTGCTCACGGTGCTGGGGCCGGGCGCAGTGCTCTGCTTCCCGGCCCCCGGCGGCGGCGACAGTGGCGGGGCCACGCTGCACTCGGCGCTCGAGGCCCTGACCACCTTCCCCGCCTGTAGGTGCCCGCCGCACCCCGGCCCCGGCTGTCCACGCCCATCCGTCTGCCTGTCGCCCGGGGGCTTGGCCCGCCTGCGTCTGCTGTGCGCCCTGCGGCGCGGGGCCGGCGCCATCCAGGTGGAGCTGGCGCTGGAGGCGGCTGCGGGGACGCCCTCCCCGGCGCTGTCGGCGCTGTCGCTGTCGCAGTCGCCGCCGACCCAGCCCCAGGCCGGGGCCGTGGCGGCGCGGCGGGCTCGGCGGGGCGCTGGCGGCAGCACGACCCCTCAGTTCCCGCTGCCTAGCTACCAAGTATCCGTGCCTGAGAACGAGCCGGCCGGCACCGCGGTCATCGAGTTGCGCGCGCACGACCCAGACGAGGGCGAGGCGGGGCGCCTGAGCTACCAGATGGAGGCCTTGTTCGATGAACGCTCCAATGGTTACTTCCTCATCGACACCGCCACGGGCGTGGTGAGCACAGCCAGCGCCCTGGACCGCGAGACCAAGGACACGCACGTGCTCAAGGTGAGCGCTGTGGACCACGGTTCACCGCGGCGCTCGGCCGCCACCTACCTCACGGTCACAGTCAGCGACACCAATGACCACAGTCCGGTCTTCGAGCAGTCCGAGTACCGTGAGCGCGTGCGTGAGAACCTCGAGGTGGGCTACGAGGTGCTGACCATCCGTGCCACCGACGGCGACGCGCCCTCCAACGCCAACATGCGCTACCGCCTGCTGGAGGGTGCGGACGGCGTCTTTGAGATCGACTCGCGCTCCGGCGTGGTGCGCACCCGGGCGGCCGTGGACCGGGAGGAGGCGGCCGCCTACCAGCTGCTGGTGGAGGCGAACGACCAGGGCCGAAACCCGGGCCCGCTCAGCGCCACCGCCACCGTGCACATCGTGGTGGAGGACGAGAACGACAACTACCCCCAGTTCAGCGAGAAGCGCTACGTGGTGCAGGTGCCCGAGGACGTGGCAGTCAACACAGCCGTGCTGCGCGTGCAGGCCACCGATCGCGACCAGGGGCAGAACGCGGCCATCCATTACAGCATCGTCAGCGGGAACCTGAAGGGGCAGTTCTACCTGCATTCCCTGAGCGGCAGCCTGGATGTCATCAACCCGCTGGACTTCGAGGCCATCAGGGAGTATACGCTGCGCATCAAGGCCCAGGATGGGGGCCGGCCTCCGCTCATCAATTCCTCGGGGCTGGTCCTGGTGCAGGTGCAGGACGTGAACGACAACGCCCCCATCTTTGTGAGCAGCCCCTTCCAGGCAGCCGTGCTGGAGAACGTGCCCCTCGGCCACTCTGTGCTGCACATCCAGGCGGTGGACGCAGACGCAGGTGAGAACGCCCGCCTGCGCTACCGCTTGGTGGACACCGCCTCCACCTCCGCGGGGGCTGGCGCGCCTGCGCCCCAGGACCCCGCCTCTCCCCCGGACTTCCCTTTCCAGATCCACAACAGCTCCGGCTGGATCACGGTGTGCGCGGAGCTGGACCGCGAGGCGGTGGAGCACTACAGCTTCGGGGTGGAGGCGGTCGACCACGGCTCGCCGCCCATGAGCTCCTCGGCCAGCGTGTCCATCACGGTGCTGGACGTGAATGACAACGACCCGGTGTTCACGCAGCCGGTGTACGAGCTGCGTCTGAACGAGGACGCCGCGGTGGGGAGCAGCGTGCTGACCCTGCGGGCGCGCGACCGGGACGCCAACAGCGTCATCACCTACCAGCTCACCGGCGGCAACACCCGCAACCGCTTTGCCCTCAGCAGCCAGAGCGGCGGCGGCCTCATCACCCTGGCGCTGCCGCTGGACTACAAGCAGGAGCGGCAGTACGTGCTGGCCGTGACCGCGTCGGACGGCACCCGCTCGCACACCGCCCAGGTCTTCATCAACGTCACCGACGCCAACACCCACCGGCCGGTCTTCCAGAGCTCGCACTACACTGTGAGTGTCCGCGAGGACCGGCCGGTGGGCACCTCCATCGCCACCATCGGTGCCACCGACGAGGACACGGGCGAGAACGCGCGCATCACCTACGTGCTGGAGGACCCAGTTCCGCAGTTCCGCATCGACCCGGACACGGGCACCATCTACACCATGACCGAGCTGGACTATGAGGACCAGGCTGCCTACACCCTGGCCATCACTGCTCGGGACAATGGCATCCCTCAAAAGTCTGACACCACCTCCCTGGAGATCCTCATCCTTGATGCCAACGACAACGCACCCCGCTTCCTGCGGGATTTCTATCAGGGTTCTGTCTTTGAGGATGCGCCCCCGTCCACCAGCGTCCTCCAGGTCTCCGCCACCGATCGGGACTCGGGCCCCAACGGCCGCCTGCTGTACACCTTCCAGGGTGGGGACGATGGGGACGGGGACTTCTACATTGAGCCCACATCCGGCGTGATCCGCACCCAACGCCGCCTGGACCGCGAGAACGTGGCTGTGTATAGCCTCCGGGCCCTGGCGGTGGACCGGGGGAGCCCCGCGCCCCTCAGTGCCTCGGTGGACATCCAGGTGAGCGTCTTGGACATTAACGACAACCCCCCCGTGTTTGAGAGGGACGAGTTGGAGCTATTTGTGGAGGAGAACAGCCCCGTGGGGTCCGTGGTGGCCAGGATTCGTGCCAATGACCCCGACGAGGGCCCCAACGCCCAGATCATGTATCAGATCGTGGAGGGCAACGTGCCCGAGGTCTTCCAGCTGGACCTGCTGAGCGGCGACCTGCGCGCCCTGGCCGAGCTGGACTTCGAGGTCCGGCGGGAGTACGTGCTGGTGGTGCAGGCCACCTCGGCCCCCCTGGTGAGCCGGGCCACCGTGCGCATCCGCCTCCTGGACCAGAACGACAACCCGCCCGTGCTGCCCGACTTCCAGATCCTCTTCAACAACTATGTCACCAATAAGTCCAACAGCTTCCCCACGGGCGTGATCGGCCGCATCCCGGCGCACGACCCCGACCTCTCGGACAGTCTCAACTACACCTTCGTGCAGGGCAATGAGCTCCAGCTGCTGCTGCTGGACCCCACCACCGGCGAGCTGCAGCTTAGCCGGGACTTGGACAACAACCGGCCATTGGAGGCGCTCATGGAGGTGTCCGTTTCTGGTGAGTGGCCGCCCCGAGAGCCGCGGGGACCTGCTGGGGGCCCGCCCCACGTGCCGGGGCGCATCTGGGCAGGGCCCAGGCAGCTCTTTGGGGATCTGTGGCCTCCGGTTGGAGGGTTGGTGCCACAAGCTGGGGGCGTGCTCCCCACCTGGGCTCAGGGAGTGGGAGGGGTACGGCAGTGCTTCCCTCAGCACTTTTGCTGGGAGCAGGCCTGGGCTGCCTCAAGTTCAAGACCGGGGCTTTTTTTCTGGCGCTTTCCTCGGCGGGCTGGGTCTCCCGTTTGTGCTGTGAAAAGTTGGTCTCCAGGGGTATCTGAGTAGTCTGGTTTGCTTGGCGATGCTGTGCGGTCAGCCCTCCGCCTGTCTGGAAAGATCAAAGGTCACTGCCCGCCCCGTGTGCTGCATGGAAATTGCTGGATGGTTCCCTGAGTCACCCTGTAATATGGCTAGAGTTGGTTCCCGTGGTGTCTCTTTTCTGTCTCCTGCAGATAATAACAATCCCGCTTATGTGTGCTCGTCTGTCTGGGAGCGCTTTGAAAAGCATAGCCTCGTTTGATCTTGGCTTCTGCTCCTGGACACGGGCTTGTAATTTGGGTGTTTCTGAGAGACCTGCCCAGTGTGGTGGTGGAGCCAGTGTGGGAATCCAACTGGCCCGCTCTGGGGCTGGAGGTGCGCAGAAGAGTGAGGTGGTCCCAGCTCCGCCAGCCTAATGCTCAGGAGCCAAGAGTTCGTGCTGCCCACCGACCCCCACCCCGAGTGCCAGGCAGGGCCCCCAGGGTGGGGGAGGGGCGGGGACAAACAGAGGGCGTGGGAATTGGGAGACACAGCGGCTCCTTAAGGGGGCCTGCCTGTGGGCAGGGTCTGCGGGTGCAGACAGGTGCCCTAAACGATGAGACCAAACCATCCCCAAGAAAGGCTTGGACGGTGGGTTGTTTGAGTCAATGTTTCGGTTTAAACAATAAGTGATTACAACACAGTATCACTGTGGGAGCCCTGCAAGAATTAGAAAGTAAATTCTCGCAATTTGTTTTGTTTTCACTGCTGGTTATCAGTCGTTATATGCCAAGGGTTGGGTGGCAAACAGGTTCCCCTTTTAGTTGTTTGCTTATAAGATCTGGAACTCACAGGTCCAGTTTTGAAGTGAGGCAATCCTTCGCCAAGGGTTTTGGCGGCACCGTCTCTCTGCAGGTGAATATTTTAGGTTTGGTGAGGTTGTGAATATGCATAGGGAATACGGAAGAGGCCCCTTGGGGGAAACTGTTAGCCAGGGTTATGGGTATTCCAAGCAATGACCCGATACCAAAAAAGTCTCCTTCCTAAATTCCCATTTGCATTTGCCCAATGTTCGTTTCCTTGTACTGCCCCGTCTGCGAGATATGGCGGAGTGGGAAACAGCCCGAGCAGAAGCGACTTGGCAACTCCCTGGGGTTTCGCCTGCACAGGGGACACAGGGGGCTTTAGCGGGAACAGTGCGTGTGGAAGCGAGGATGTTGTGTGCGTCTCAGGCATCAGGAATGTGGGCCCCCCTGTGGCAGCCGGATAACAGGGCTTACATGGATCTCATCCGCCAGAGGGGAGTTACTGAGAGCTGGCTTGCCTACCTGGAGGGCTGCCGGCCGGGACCACAGTCGAAGGTGGGCTGGGCATCCATGCTCCGTGGGGGACTGTCTCCGTGGTCTCGGTGACCCAGGGCTGGGCTCTGATCCTACGGAGACGTAATGCTTCTGCCCCTCAGGCACTGGGCCCCCTGGGGCCCCCCCAGGAATAAATGGTTCCCTTTCCCTGGGTTCTGATCAGATAGCAGGCGGTTTTATAAACTTGCGCTTACACTGACACGTATCCCTCTGGTAACTGGGAGGTGAGCGGTGTTAGGCTCCTTGCCTGCGAGAAAATTCTCGAGGAGTGCGTTGCTGGGCTGACCCTTCCAGTGCCGAATCCTCACTCAGTGCCGAATCCGTGCTGGGGTTTGAGTGGGGCACGTCGGGGTGCGCTACGACCCTTAGACCCCTTGACTGCTGCTGAGTGCTCCGGCGAAGCCAATGGCTGGAAACTCTTAGAATCTGTGATTCCAAACAGCAGAGCATGGTGTAGAGACAAAACAGAGCCTAGAGATCAGTCTTTGAAGAACCACAGTGGATTCTTTGGTTTTGTAAAGGAACAATGGAGAAAGCTGTTGTCCGAGACTCACACCCTGTTTTCATTGAAGTGTTATTGGCTTTTCGGGATTTACAGCCGTGCCCTAAAGCCTCTGATGCGTTATTACCGCCCTCGAGGTTCTGTGGGAGCCAGGGAGAAGGGCTGCAGGTCCCCAGAAGAGGAGCTTGCTGGGAAGGTGCACAGGCAGAGGGCCTGAGATGGCCAGGCAAGGGGGAGGGCGTGCAGGGGGGGAGGGCTGTGCAGGGGGAAAGGCGTGCAGAGGGGAGGGCTGTGCAGAGGGGAGGGCTATGCAGGGCGGAGGGCGTGGAGGGGGGAGGGCGTGCAGGGGGAGGGCTGTGCAGAGGGGAGGGCCATGCAGGGGGAAAGGCGTGCAGAGGGGAGGGCTGTGCAGAGGGGAGGGCTATGCAGGGGGGAAGGCATGCAGGGGGGAGGGCTATGCAGGGGGGAGGGCGTGCAGGGGGAGGGCTGTGCAGAGGGGAGGGCTATGCGGGGGGGGGGGAAGGCCTGAAGGGGGGAGGACTGTGCAGAGAGGAGGGCCCCACCCCGCAGGAGAGAGTGGCTCCAGGAGAGAGCAGTCTGCGGGGGCCACTGGACCCTGAGGGCCTTTCCTTTTGCCAGGCCAGGGGTGTCATTTAGCGGGAACATTTTGACTGTGAGTAGATGGTACGGAAGGGTTTACATCGCCGCCGAGAACAGAGCACCGTTTGAAAATGTTTTTGAATTCAAATAACTGCCATTTTTTGGAGAACAGCCAGCCACACAAAATGCTCATTTTCTATGCGACGGTTTTTGAATGAGGTTTAAAATTCTGTGATTGGGACCTTCTTACGGGCGTTGTACGAAAACCGTGTTTGCATTTCTCAGGGTGGGGTGGCCACTCACCCTGTGGGCCCCTTCAGGGACTAAATACTTTTCTCTAATCTTTCTAGATGTCAGGTCTTCCTAACATGGGCATTTTTAATCCAGCTGGAACATGTGTGTGCCCGTGGGGTTGGGACCGTCCGCCGTGCATTCCAGAACGTGGCACTTGGCGGGAAACAGCCCCGCGTCTGTGGGCATTGCCGACCGGTGGATGTGGGGGTGTTGGCGTGTGTGGGATAAGAATGATCAGCCCACGAGTCCCTGGGACCCGCCGGAAGATAATGCAACGCAGTGAAATGAGATCGGGCAACCCTGGGGCCCCTGGGGGGCTCTGTCGGTTAAGTGCCAGACTCCTGATCTCAGCTCAGGTCTTGATCTCGGGGTCCTGAGATCAAGATCCGGCTCTGTGCTGGGCGTGGAGCCTACTTAAAAATAATAGAAAGAGATTGTCTGTGGTTTACCTTGGTGGGGAGTACGTGGCATAAAGCCGCCTCGGCCTGATGAACTTTAGAAAGTGTTTGCCTCCTTGAGGACAGCGTATTGCGGGGACGGTTCCACAGGTGATCGCAGACCCGGAAGCAAAGGGCCGGCCGTTGTACCAGGCGGTGCCTAGACGCTTGGTGTCGGGGTTCTTCCCGGATCTCTCGGGAGCTGAAGCCGTTGTGGCTGCGGGAACGGGATTCTCCCGTGACACCGGGTGCCCCGGGGAGTTCGGTACTTTTCACAGCGGGGTAGCACCGAAGGGCTTTCCGTAACTCTGGGGACAGTTACTTGCTAGCGTACGTTCAGAAACACTGGCTCCAAGCCGAAAAGCCTGTTTATTCTTTTGCTGAGCACCTACTGTGTGCTAGGAGTGGCCCTGCTCTCCCGGAAGTTGGCGGGGGACTGAGGACGGATGAGTGCGGAGGAACACAGAGCTGAGATTGCGGGGGGCCCTCGTTCATGTGCACGTAGCACCTTCCTGTCCTGGGGGGGCTGCGGGTACGGTGGGAACCCCCTGACCTGCAGAGGGCCGACTCTGGAGAGTTTGGTGGCCAATCCGGGAGATTTGGGGGAGAACCGGGCGCGTCTGAGCTGCGGGTGGGGAGGTGGCTCTAGGGGGTGGGCTTGGGGGTGGCCGAGGAGCGTGCGGGGACAGGGCGGGGGTGGGGATGGGCTTGATCGGCCCTCGTGCTCCGTGTGCCGGGGCCTCCCCAGGCATGACCTGTCCGCACATGGCGTGGTCCTGCCAGGAGCGCAGCAGGGCCCCCGAGGCTTGATGGCAGCTGCTTGTGGGGGCGGCGCTGGGATTTGAACCCACGGCTTCCAAGCCACGCTTGCTCGGGCTGTGCTTTCCAGAATAGACTGGCTCCAGGAGTGTGAGGATGAGGGGAGGGAGGGACACTCGCTGAGTCGGGTGTCCTTGCAGGGGAGTCTGGCCTTGGGGGGGAAGACCAGGAGACTGTGTGTGGCTGGGGGACCTTTGACCTTTGTCACTATGATGGCTGGACACGCAGGTCTGGGCAGGAGAGGTCAGCTGGAGTCCTGGCCGGAGATGCTCAGCATGGCCTCAGTGGTGACAGAGAGGACGGTCGTGGCTGGGGGTGGTCAGTGCGCAGTCTGCAGGGGTGTGAGGGTGTTCAGGCAGGGGTGCGTGTGACGGGAATGGGACCCAGGTGCAGCCTTGAGGAGCCGTGCCCGAGTGGCCTGGGGGCAGGGATGGGTTAGCCTCGGAGCTGGAGCAGGAAAGCGGGAATAACCACACAATGGAGAAAAGCTGGAGGGTCTGGGGCTCTGGGGGCTGAGGGTCCCACAGTGGGTCACCCTGGAGGTCAGGGAGCCTGGGGACAAAGTTGTGGCTCGAATTAACCAAAGGCAGGTCCTTGGTGAGAGCCCGAGTGGTGGGGGTGCTAGGCAGCCCCTCTGAGGAGCAGGGGGCAGGCTTGCAGGGGTGAGGGAGCGAGGCTGAGGGCCGGAGGCCTTGACCGGCCGGCACGCACCACCACCACCACGCTGGGCATCCGGTCCCTCTGCTGCCGGCGTGGCCGCTCACCCAGTGGGTCGCTAGCACCTTCCGGGGCCGCCGGGAATGAGGGGGACGGCTCGACGGCCGTGCGGTGCCCGCCGGGGCCACGCCGAGTGTAGACAGGGCTGCCCGGGAGGGTCGCTTCTACTCCTCTTCGACTGGTAGGACCTGTGATGGGGGAGCAGGAGGGTCAGGGGAGGGTGGGCGGGGGGCCTGGACTGCCCACCTCAGCACTGGTTACCAGCGACCCTAAGTCTCCTGGTGGTCCCACCGACCACCTAGAGCGACAGGCAGGTGAGCCCCTTGGGAGGAGGAGGGATACACAGATCCTGTATGGACGTCGATGGGCGCTGGTGGTTTGCCAGCGACCCCCAAGCTCCGTCCAGGGTCTGGTGTCCCTGTTGGACGGTCGGGCGGACGCGTGCACCTGCCCCCGGCGACGCCCGAGAGCGGAAGCCTGCGCGGACCCGTGGCGGTGGGACGGGAGCCTCCTGGGCCTGGCAGCCGCGGCCGCGGCCCGAGAGGCCCGAGAGGCGTGTTGTGTGGCTCGGGGCCACGGGCCTCCTCCCTGCCAGCACTCGGATGCAAACAGAAGCAGATTTTATCGTGTGGGGCCGAGCGTGTGGAAAGTATTCCTGAATTTGGCATGATTCTCCTCCGCTCACAGCCTGGGGGTCATAGTTTTCTGGTGTTTTTTCTTGTCCTGTTACCTGAACACGCAGGTCCGTATGAAAGCCGGGGGGTTCCTGGATCCCGAAGGGGTGGAGCGAATGCCCCCCCTCCGCTTTCTGCGGGTTTGTTTTGGGCGGGTCACTGGGGTGACCTGAGGACGTGGGGCAGGGTCGGGGTCCCAGATTGTCAGGGTCGGGGACCTGGCCTTGAGTTTGTGGGGGTGACGGGGACCCCCTCTGCTTTTCCCCTGTGAGGAGGTGGCGTGCAGCGTCTGTGGGTCCTTTATGGACTGAGCCAGAGGGGCCGAGGGGGAGGGTCCCCCTGCAGGGATCTCGGCGGCTGCACGGGGGGCGGGGGAGCCCGACACAGAAGACAGGACGGCCCACCCACCCCTCGGGTCCCTCTGTGCCTTGTTGGGGGCTGGGCTCCCGGGGAAGGTCGCACTCTGCAGCTGATTCTCACGCTTTTGCTTCAGGTAAGGACTTGTGGATACCTGGTAATCGGTTCCCCTTTTTGGGTGTGAACATTCCAGAGCTGGGAAAAGCCCACCACCAGCCCTTTATCGTCTGTCACTCCGGTGCGTGTCTCCGGACGTCCTGGAGCTGGGCCATGATTCTTCCTTAAACACGCACATGTGTGTGCGCACATGCACACACACACGTGGACACACACGCACACAGACGCAGGCACACACGCACAAGCACGTGCACATGTATGCACACACAGGACACATATGTACGTGGACACAAGCACACACACAGACACGTGCAAATACATGTACACACACGCACACAGACGCAAGCACACATGCACAAGCATGTGCACATGTATGCGCACACACGGACACATATGTATGTGGACACAAGCACACACACAGACATATACATGTGCAAATGCATGCACACACAAGCACATGGACACAGGCACATATGCACAAACGGACAAGGTACACACAAACACGCACACGCCTGCACATAGAGACACACATACATGCAAACACGTGCACACACGTGCACATGGATAGAGGTACAAATACACAGACGTACGCACACACACACAAAGACACACACACACAGTTTAACTGACTCCTTTGGAGGCCGACTGTCGCATAAGCTTTCCTTCCAGTCCCCCGACCTGACACACTGTGTGGGCCTCTGCAGGCGCGGCGGGGTCCCGTCGGCCGGTCTGGCGATCCCCCGGGGCCGGTGATGTGGTACCAGGGCTGCAGGACGGCTGTGGACCGTGAGCCTCCCGTGAAAGGGGCTGTTGCCAGCCTTTAGCTTCCAGGCTCAGCCATCGGGGATCGCGACGGCAAGTGTGCGGAGCGTGGCCGTTCCCCACAGTGGCTGTTGGGACAGACCCCGTGGCTACTTTTCCACAGCTGTGCCCACGGCGCGCCATTGGCGAAGGTGGACAACGGGCGAGCCCTGGGCTGGTGTGCTTTCTGCACTGATCTCGTGGGACGGGGTAGGCCCTCTACCTCCCAGGGAAACAGATGGGAAAGGACACACAGCCCACTTTGTGGTTATGTGGAAGTGTTAGAGGGGTCACGAGCCGGCCGAGCCCCCATACCTGCCGCCACCCCTGCCCCTGTGTTGGATTTTCAGGACTGGCTCCCAGTAGTTGATGACGTGGGTTTGCTCTCAGGTGTTTGAATTGTTCCCGGCCCCCACAGTGGCCCAGCGGAGGGGGGCTTCCTGGCCCTGCTCTCCCTCTCCCCCTCCCCCTCCCCATGGGGCACTCCCCGCCTGCGCCTGCAGCGGGTGGCGGAGGGCTCTGTGCCTCAGTTTCCCCTGGCACAGGCTAGCAGCCGCCATCTGCGGGGAGTGGCGAGGGTGCGCTGGGGATGCTTGCGTAGCTGGACGCGGCCGAGTGGCTGGCCTTCTCCGCCCGTTCCCTTTCCTGTGGCCTGACTTCTTTTCCTTCTGGCTGTTGGTTGAGCAGCTGCGAGGGCGGCTCCTGAACTGCCTTGTGGAGGCCTTTCCTCGTCTGTGTCCGTCTGTCCTTCCTGCCTCTGCCCCGGCTTCCAGCACGCCCGTCGGGACGCCGGAGGAGTTCTGTGTGCTTAGGAGGGGATACAGGTGACTCAGGAGAGGGGCTTGGTGCCGTGCCCCCCACCCACCCCGGCCCTGGAGGCAGAGGCCAGGGGTCTGGCAAGATGTGGGGACCACAGAGCCTTGGTCTAGGACTTCATGCACCTGTGATCTTGAGAGGACAGTGTGGTCCAGCGGCGGGTGACCTTGGGGTGGCCTCCGGCGCCCAGAAGGCAAGAGCTGTGTGAGTCCAGCTGAGTCCCTGAGCGGTTGCGGACCAGCCCGTGTGGCCGTGAGATGCTGCGTCCCAGCCCTGGCCTGCCCTCCAGCCGCCCCTCACCCGTTGTCTCATTTCTGCTGAAAGCCCGCGAACTTTTGGTCCCTCCCAGGTACCGTGCCGCCTCCACCCCTGCGGTCTTCCCCTCTGCCTGCCTCCGTCTCTCCCCTGGGGCTTAAAGTTCAGGAGTCAGAGCCTGACCTCTGCAGACCTGGGAGGAGACTGGCGTCAGAGCAGGACGATGCCCCGAGAGGTGGTCGTCTAAGAGCCTGTCGCCCCACAGCCTGGGTTGGTGTGCCCCCTCCCCGGGGTCTGCCTTGTCATCTCTCTGGAAGCCCCCATTTCACAGGCAAAGACACTGAGGCTGCAGAGCTCCCAGCGGTAGGTCGGAGTCTGGAACCATGGGTGGCCCCACTGTCGGCCAGTGGCTAAGCCCCGTGAAGAGGAGCTGTGTGTGACTGCCGCCCTGGGGACCCGAGTCTGGGGATGACCCAGACCAGGAGGGCTGTGGGTCACGTGTGCATCACGCCTGATTCCACGGGAGCACTCTGGGTGAGCCGGGGTGCAGCTGCTGCACGTTGAGGGGAAAGGGGGTCCTGGCTGCTGTCCCTGAGTCTTTGCAGGCCTCCTGTGGTGGAGCTGTGTCACAGGAAACTGTGGAGTGCAGGACCCGCGTGCATCAGGTGCAGGGAGGACCTGAACCAGTGCTGTGGTCAGGGTCAGAGACAGAGGGGAGGTGGACAGCATTGAGAGCTCATGCTGAACTGGCTGATGTTCAGCTTTGAGAGAAGCTTGTCCTGGCCAGGGACCCAACCTTCTTTCCTTCCCTTCTTTCCTTCCTTCCTCCCTTCCTTCCTTCTCCCCTTCCTTCCTTCTGTCCTCCCTTTCTTCCTACTCTCCCTTCCTCCTTCTCTCCCTCAATCAAGACTTTTCCTTCTTTTTCAATAGTCTGTTTTCACTTTCGGTTCTGTTTTTGTTTGTTTTTTTTTTTTTGATTTAAAAACTATCTAGTCTACGTGATACTCAGGGTAAACTTGGAGCAGCTAGTTCAAACAAAGTCGTATGCTGTGTTAGCATTCGGAGATAAGAACTCTCTTGCAGGGCAATAAACTTTTATCAGTGGGTTGACTGGTGAAGGACCGTGGTCACAGAGAGAAGTTGCTCTCCTACGGGGCAGCTCTACTTGGGAGTCTGCCGTCTCGGCCGTGGTCTCCGCAGCCGTCCCTTGCCGCGCTCTGACGCCTCCCCGGCGTTGGACAGAGCGAGGGGTCTCCCTGGCAGGGAAGCCCGGATGGCACTCTGAGTGCCGCTGGCCAACGCTGGCCAAGTCAGCCTCTGGGCCTCAGTGTCCCTTCTGGACTGAGGTGTTGGGGTGGTCATCGCCCAGGACCCCTGTCCTGACTCCAGCCCTGGAATCACGCTGTAGGTGAAGGGTCAGAAAAGCAGAAGACCAGCCCGAGGGTCTGGCTCTGTCTTGGGAAAACTTTTTGTCGCCATGAACATTGCAGGTGCTGAGAAATGACCTCATTGAAAAGCTATGATGAAGTATTTGCGAATCACGTATCTGGTGAGGGATTACTATCTAGAACATATAAAGAACTCAGCAACAGAGAAACAAACAACCCGATTAAAAAACAGACAAAGGACTCAATTAGACATTTTTCTAGTTTACGTGCGCACGGCCAGCAAGCACATGAAGGAGAGGCTTCCCATCACTCATCCTCCAGAAAATGCAAACCAGAACCACAGCGAAGAGGACGGCTTTTAAAAAAACCTTTAGGACGGCTGTTAAAAAAAACAAAATAGAGCAGAAACTAAGGCATGGCTACAACGGGGGAAATTGGACCCTCGTGCACTTTCGAGTGAAAATTGGTGCAGCCGCTGTGGAAAACAGTATGGCGGTTCCTCAAAGAATTAAACCTAGCATCCTAGTAGGATCCAGGAATCCCACTTATGGGTAATGACGCAGAAGTAAAAGCAGGGCCTTGACCAGATTCTAGCATCCACACGCTCAGGGCAGTGGGGTCATGATAGTCAAAAGGTGGAGGCACCCGGGGTCCACGGGTAGACGAATGGACGAGCAGAAGTGGCGAGTCTGTGCGATGGGGTTTCATTCAGCTTTGAAAGGGAGGGGGATGGGGACCCGTGCTACAACGTGGAGGCAAAATGAGGCCCCTGTGCTCTGTGAAATAAGCCAGACACGAGAGGACACCTGTTGGAGGCGACGGTGAGGCTCCTAGGGTAGTGGCGTTCTCGGAGACCGGAAGCAGGATGGCGTCGTCAGGGCTGGGGGAGGGGCAGGGGACGGAGCGTCTCGTGGGGACCGGGTTTCAGTTCTGCAAGAGGAAGAGTCCCGGACACCCACGGGGGTGATGGTGGCGTGGCAGCGTGGAAGTGCTTAATGTCACTAAACTGAACCTGAAACATTGTAAAGCGTTCAATTTTACGTGTAGTTCACCACCCCAGAAAAAGCCAGCTAGTGAAACCCAATGGTTCTGACCACTCGGGCTGGACGTGTGGGAGCAGGTCGGTGCCCCCGCCTGTGGTCTCAGGCGCTTTGTTTCCACCGGGGCTGAGCGGCCCCGCCCGGCCCCCTCCGGGCCTGTCCTGGGCCCTCGTTCTCCACTGCTGTCCTGACATCGTCCGCGGCCAAAGGGGCGGGGGCTTTTGGGCGATTTTTGTGTCTGAACATGTGTGAAATCTCCTGGTGCTTGACTACGTGTTAGAATCTACAGGATGAGCACGAACCTTGTTTTAAAAGCCCTGGGAGAGAGGAAGGGATATTCAACGTATGTTTTGGGGGGACACGGTTCAGCCCCCTGCGGCACCTGCCCTTCACGTTCAGGCGCGTAGCTCTGGTCTCGCCGTGTTCGGTGGGATGACGGAGCTCTCCTTTGCTGGTGGGACCCCCAGATTGGCCACCCGAGCCATCTCCCCGACTGTGATGCCACGGGACCCATCGGGACCCTGCCCCTTTGTCCTCTTCTCCCCTCCGGCTCCTCCTGTGAGACCGAATAGCGTGGGGGGTAAGGGTCCCGACTCCCCACGTCACTTGGGGGCTGAGTGCGGGTGCCTCCAGGCATCACTCAAGAAGGGGCGGAGCGTGTGTGGAGCAGTGAGCAGCGACACAGGGTGGAGGGGTGCGGGGTGGAGGGGCGCGGTCTGAGAGGACAGCACACCCCGCCTTCGCCCTCTGCACCCTGAGGCCACGTGACCCAGCTGTGGGAGGCACCTTCCCAATGCAGCTGTCTGTCCTAAGCGTGGAAAATTCTCCGATGTGGAATTCAACGTTCCGCAAATCCTCAAAGAGGAGAGAATGGAAAAATATGAAGGTTTATTGTTCTGAGCGGTTTCCTGTGCATCCGGCACGTGGCCGTCGGGGGTCAGGGGTGTGCGTGTGTGTGTGCAGGGCAGGAAGCCCAGCGATTGCTGCTGGGGAAGCCGCACGGGGCGGCAGATGTGCCTGAGAGAGCAGGCAGGGGCTGAGCGGGGGCGGGGGGGCACACCTGCCACCGTGCAAACTGGTGAGAGCCCGAGAGAGGGGACTCTGCTGCCCAGGAGCTGAAGGAGCACACAGGGGTGAAGGGGCCGGGAAGCCCCCCTGGGGGGGGTAACTGACGTGTCCACGAGGGGCTTTGCAAGTGTGTCCCTTCCTGTCTGGTCTGCTGAGCTCAGACTGGGGCCCCGGTCCTGTGGGTCGTGCCCTGTGGGTCGTGCCCCGTGGGTCATGCCCACGCACTCTGAGGGGAGCCGTCGGTGGCGGCGTCTGGGAGCGCGGGGCTGCCCACCGGCCGCCTGCGTTTCCGACTCCCGAGGGCAGGCTCGTCTACTTGAGCGCGTGCGACAGGTCACCGCACCCACGAAACGCCCCTTCTCAGCCATCTCCAAGTGGACGAGCCAGGGGCCTTTGGGACGTCCCCACAACCTGCACCCCCGTTGGTGCTGTTAAGTTCCAGAACGTTTTCCTTACCCCCCAATTGTGCACTTTTTGGGTTACTTTGTTGTTATTTGAAGAGATCCGGTCAAAGGAGGAGACTTCTCGGTGCTGACGGATTTTCCTTACCCCCCAATTGTGCACTTTTTGGGTTACTTTGTTGTTATTTGAAGAGATCCGGTCAAAGGAGGAGACTTCTCGGTGCTGACGGATCGGGGTTGGTTGCTCTCAGCAGCTCGGTGGGCACCGGTCTGGCCGGAAGGGGGACGGTGTCCCCTCATCTTGGGGGGTGTCGGGTGGTGTGTGCCCGGATGGGGAGTGGGGGCCTGGACAAAGCAGGCTGGGTGGCTTTCCTTGCTGTTACCTCGTGGGATGGTCCCTTTCACGTGATGCCCTGGACTCCGTCGGAGCCTCGGGCCTTCAGTCCAGGGTGCCCACAGCCGGTGCCGACTGGGCCCCTTCCTGAACCCCCAGACCGTCTGTGGCCCCTACGTGTGCTCTCCCAGTCTTCTTCACCTCCGGTCCCTCCTCCTGGACTGGACAGATATGTTCACACCCTCTTCCTAAATGCAGTTCTGCCCCCCACCTCCCCAATATCCCACTTCCCACGGCCTCAGCCGCGGGCCTGACAGCCCCAGCTTGGAGACTTGGCCCCGAGCTGGTGTTGGGTGCCTGTGAGTTCCTGCCCCGGGTCGCCCGGGACCCTTCCCTCAGGGCAACTTGTTCATGGGACGGAAACCCGACGGCGGCATGGAACTCAGGGTGCTGGGCCCAACGGCCCCTGCAGACCCCTGGTCATCTCGTGTGCAGCCCCGCGTGTGCCCCGCTGTCCCCATCACCCCGCGTCAAAGCCTCGTCCTGCCCGGCAGCCTGCCTGAAGCCAGACGTCCTTCCCCTGACCCTCTGGCAGCCGTCCGCATCCTTGAGCTTGGCCTGGACGCCCGCTGGCTTGCTCAGGAACCTGAGCACAGGTGGGCGAGGCTAGGAGGGGTGAGTGTGCCCGCCGAGGGAGGGTTTAGTGCCGTACTCAGGAGAATTGGACTCTCGGAGGCATTCCCTGTGCTGGCCGGCTTGTCAGAGGCTAGCTTTATGACCCCGATGCCCCCAGCAGTGTCCATGGGGGAAAGCAGAGCCGCCTGAGCTATTTCAGGCAGAAGGGAATCGGGAGGGAATTGGGGCTGCAGGAGCAGAAGGGGGGCCTGCTTCCACCTCTCTCCCCCGGTCTCAGCCTCTGTGCCTGGGGCGAAGGTGCTGTCACCCTCTCAGGGCTGTCCGTGCCCCCCAGGGCTTGGACTAGGTCAGCAGAACGCTCCCAAATCTGGGTTGGGAATGAATCCACTCCAGCTCGGTGCCCCCTCATGGCAGGGGCAGGGCTCCCGCGGGAGCTCACGGGACAGCATTGACGTCGGCGGAGACACAGAGCCGAGAGCTGAGTTGTGCAGGTGCCTGGGGGGGGGACCCCCCTCACGGGGCTGGGCGTGTGCCAGGGACCCCGCGTTCTGAAGGCAACACGGGCTCTGGCTGTGGGGCTGGAGCAGATGCCAGGAGGCCCAGAGCAGACCGGGGTGCTCCCCTGCCAGGCTCGGGGGCTGTGGGTGCAGGCGGGCGTCCCTGGGTGAGGGGGGCTCCGGGTTTTTCCTGCAGGGACTTGCACTTGCCGGCGGCGCGGGGATGACTCAGGTGGTGACGCCGGGCCCGCGGCTCATTTGGCTGCATGGCCGAGCTGTGAGCCGGGCTCCTCGCCGCGGCTCTGACCCCCACGAGGCAGAGGAACTCTGCTCCTGACGCTGGGAGGGGGACACGAGGGAGCGGCCGGGCGAGTGGCCGTCGTCCGACCTCCCTGCAGGGGTCTGGTGAGGACCGATGGCCCTGCGGGGTCCTCAAGCCATATGTCCCCCCAGGACTGGTTCTCACTGACTTGCAGTGAGTGGGCAGGGCCTCGGGCTCCCAGGATCAGAACGCAGACTGGGCCTCAGTGATGGGACCCCCGGGGCCTGTTTCAGGGTGGGGGCCTTCTGCAGCGTCGCACAGGGGAGCTGTCTTGGTCTTGGGGTCTCGGTACCCCCCCCACTGGGTGGAGCGGGGACCCCGCTGGGTGGGGGCAGGCACAAGGTTAGAGGCAGTTCCATTCTCAGGGACTTGGGCTGGATGGCGGCTGGGAGGTGGAGGAACCGAGGGAAGGGCGGGAGGAACAGTCCGTAGGACGTTTGCTCGTTCTTCATACGGGCCCCTGTTGGAGTGAGCATCGCGCCGGGAGTGTGGGCTGGAAGGACTGACGGACAGGATGGAAGAGCGCTCCAGGTCACGGCCCCCCAGCGTGAGCTGCCCCCCCAGGCAGGGTCTCATTACGGCGAATCTCAAGCCCCCTAAGCCCCCAGTGATCTTTGCTCCTGATGATTTAGGGGAGAGGGTGGGGCTGCAGTGCCCGGGCCAGAACCGTAGTGAGTAGGATCTCCGCCGTGCCGGTGTAGACGTTTCGATGCAACTGCTTCAGACCTGTCGGTGTGGACACGGGTGCGGCTGACCGGGCTTCCCGGGAAACCTGACTCAGGACCCTCCGGGGGGCGCGGGAGGATGGCTTTGAACGTGGATTTTAGCTCCTGCCGACGTGCAGACCGTTTGGCCTGCGGTGCCGGGTACACGGTTCCCCTCATACGGTCTGATTTACGGAGGACTGCGGTCGGCGGGGGGACCCCGCGGTTCCCCGGAGGCAGGGGGCCCCGGGCTCGGGCGGGGATGGGCCAGCTCAGGGACCTCAGGACGGAAATGACTTGTCCTTCCCCGAAGGCAGCCGAGCGTGTCGTGGCAGAAAGAGCTGATGTTGGGAAGAGACGGGGAGGACTCCGTCACTCCACAGTTATGTGGCCCGGGCAAGGGACGCGTTCATTCAGTGCCTGGGCTGAGTTTCGAGAAGGGAGGCAGGTAATTGGGTCTAATTATCCGGAGACGCTCGCCGGGCTGGCAGCGCCTGGACACTGAGGGCGCCCG
Source organism: Nasua narica (assembly GCA_028533885.1). Classification (NCBI taxonomy): domain Eukaryota; kingdom Metazoa; phylum Chordata; class Mammalia; order Carnivora; family Procyonidae; genus Nasua; species Nasua narica. Next base: position 117,211,078 of record CM052807.1, on the reverse strand, counting down.
GGGCCCCCTGACCCTCCGCCTGCCTGCTGGCCCGCTCTTCCCGCTCCGTCTGCCCCGTGCTTGCCGCGTCACCCCCGGGCCGCCCCATCATGCTTCAGGGTTCCAGGGAACCGTGACCCCACAGAGTGTCAGACCCGCTGCCCCTGGGCATCCCAGGCCCCGGCATCTCCCGGCTTAGGGGAGGCTCCTTGGCTGCATAGTCTTGTGCTGGTCGCCTGCATTTTTTTTTTCTCTGCATTAATTGTATTTTTGAAAACAAAACCAGAGAAAAGGCCCAGCAGACATACCACAAAGAAGGCCAGCACTGTCCGTTTATAGTTTTTTAAAGCTTTATTACGGGGTATTAATAGAAGTTGCTTTTCAGAATCAAAAACGTGTTTGGTTCCTTCACAGTGAGAAGCACGCTCATTCTAGAAACTTCTGACAGCACAGAAAAGCGTAAAGGAGAAAGCAGGAAATCACCCCAAACCCCAAGCTCGGAGCAAGTCCTCACTGACCTTTGGGTTTAAGTCAGTTTTTCTTCTACTCGTTCGGACCTTTCCCGCGGCCGTGTGCTTGCCAGGCGGAAGGTGGCTTTCCTGCTTCTCAGAAAGTGACCGTGGGCCTCATCCTGGAGGGGCCGCGTGCCTCCCTCTGGGCCCTGGCGGGCAGGGTTGCCATGGCGATGGCGCTCCCCGGGCTCCCCCTCCCCGGGGGAGGCTCCTCTGGGGCCGGTACGCCCAAGGGCTGTCCCTTTGTCCTGGGAGAGCGGGGCCCAGAGGACCGACTGTGTCCGGCTCACGTTAATTACCTCGGAGGGACGCCCCGGGGAGGGGGCTGCCGTCCCCTTGGGATGAGCCCAGCAGCCGAGCGGTCTCTAAACATTCAGGCTTGGATCCCTCGCTTCACAACAGTCATCGGGTTGTTTCACACCAGGAGACCTTAGCTTTTGTGGCTTCTTCACCTTAACGGATGGGCCCGAGGCAGACTCTGCGGACAGCCGCCCAGAAGCTGGGCCTGCGTGCTGGCCGGCTCGGGGCCAGCCCGGCGCGCTCGCTGGTTCCACGGCCAGCTCATGTGCGGCTCTGGGTCCTGTCACCGAGCACCCTGCAAGGGACATGTTCCCTCTCCGGCTGCGGCCCCACGGCCAGCAGCTCCCTCTCCTCCCTGGCCCGGTGCTGCCCGTGAAGAGGGGCCTTCTTGGAGGAGGTGGGAAGCTCCAACCTGGTCACCTGTGTCCCCAGAGAGGGATGTCGTCGTCATCGTCATTGTCGTCGGGGCTGAAGGGAGGAGAGGAGGGCCCCGGGGTCCTTCATGCCTCCTTGACTGGGCCACATACTCAACGAACAGCCTGCTGTGCGGGTCTCAGGACCGGCCCTCGTCTGGGCTGCCCCTGGGCCATCCCTGGGCAGCCGCCCAAGGTGGCCGTCCCTTAGAGGGCTTTCCCTGAGCCGGCTCCCTGAAGCCAGCCCCTCCCCAGGAGCTGCAGAGTCCCTCTCCTTGCCTCTGTCCGTCCCCAGTGCAGGCCTGCCCCCAGGACACTGTTGACATTTGCGGCTGGGGCGGTCTCTGTGGCGCGGGTGTCCCCAGCATGGGGAGACCTGGAGCAGCACCCCAGACCTCGGGCCACTATGTACTTGTTGCTGCCCCCTGAGTCTTGATAACCAAACTTGTCTCTGGATGTCACCTCGTGTCCCCTGCTCCCTCCTACCCCAGACATCTGCCCTCAAGCCAGGCAGCCCGTCCAGAGGGCCAGCTCCAAGTCTGTTGGGTCGCCCTGTGACTTCTCTGTGCCTGGCATAGCCCCAACGCTGGGGGGGGGGGCCCAGGAACCCTGCGGGGGTCACGGTCCGTGCAGTCTGGTGGGGCTGGCCTCGGACTGGTTGTGTGAAGACAGTGCAGTGGGGCGAAGGCACCAAGGAGAGGTCTGTCCCGGGTCCCAGGTCCCGGGTGGAGATGCTGGCTCAGCCCGGCCCCGCCTGGCTGTAGGATTTGGGGTGCCCATCACCCTCTCTGAGCCCCAGTCTCCTCGTCAGTAAAGGGGTGTGATGAGTGCCACTATGTGGACATCCTGGGCCCCGGCAGGCCTGCCCTGTGGTCGCCTCCGTGTCCCAGGTCCCCAGATGCAGGGCGGGCTTAGCCCCCAGGGCACACTCACATGGTGAGGCTTCCCAGCATGCCCCGCGGGACATGTGCTCTTATGGATTATGGACATACTCGGTCCTGGGATCAGCCCAACTGAGGCTCGCGCGGATCCTTGGAGGGAAGCAAGCTCTGGAACCGGGGCCGGCGGGAGAGACCCCAGAGGGCAGCTGCGGTGGGGAAGGGGTGGGCCACAGTGAGCGGTGTTGGGGACGCTCGGAATTTGGCAAGTAAGCGAGGTGCTTTGGGGAGGGGAGGGGCCCGTGCAGGGGAGAAATGCCGCAGGACGAAGGCTCTTCCAGGAGGGCTTGGAGGGGCTGTGACACCAGCAGGTGTCAGGTCTGACCCCGCAGGCGCCCCGCTGCCCAGCTCCCCACGCATGGGTACTTGCGAGCGCGTGCCCTGCACCCGCGTGGGCGCACCTGGCCTGCCTACCAGAAGCTTCCGTCCAGGAGGCCAGTCAGCTCCCCAGGTCAGCTTGCCCCGGGGACATTCGGACGAGAGTGGGGTGGCAGGGGCTCTGGTCAGGGGCCGAGAACAGTCCCCGTGCCGGGGCTGTCGCGTCGACGGACGCCCGTGGGGCACCGTGGGTGTCAGCAGGTGGAGGGCCCTGTGCCGAGCTCCCTTCTCGTCCGGGGTGGGTGGTGAGGGTAGGGCGCACGCAGCAGGGAGTGTGCCGGGGGAACGCCGTGGAGGAAGTGGAGGTGGACGGCGGGACCGCAGGCCCCAGTTAGGAGGTGCTGCTCTCCGGAGGAGGCTTCCCAGGGCCCCCATCCCAGTGCCGGGAGGCTGTCACCTGCCTGCCCGCCTGGACGGGGGCCTGGTCACACATGCCGCTGTGTCCCCAGCACCATGCCGGCGGAGTCCACCGTGGCGGCCCGGAGGGCTGCTGGCCATCAGGGGCACTGGTGGGGGGCGGGCAGACGTGGACGCAATGTCAGGGGTGTGCAGAAGGCTCTGGGGCGTGCCCACCTCTGTGGCGCCAGGTCTCAGAGAGGCCCAGGCTGGCTGCTGGTTGTGGGGGGCCGGCGGGCCAGGACTCCCCTCGGGGCATACTGTGTGGCCGTCATGGCCGCGGGGGCCAGGCCCCCGGCGTGGTGGTTCTAAGCAGCCCAGGGCCAGGGGGCAGGTATCCGAATGGACGAAGCTGGAGACGGCGTGTGCAGGTGGAAGCAGGTCCTGGGAGGTGGGCGTGTTCGTTTCTCCGTTGGGTCAGCCGCACATCCTTGTTGAGCACCTACTGTGTGCCAGGCTGTGTTCTGCCCGAGGACTTCCGCAGGGAAGGGAGCAGGTAGCAGGCCCCTCACGGCACTTACCCGACGGTGCAGACCCCTGCCTGACTGAACGGGGCCGCCCAGCACTTCCGGCCGGGGTGGGGAGCCAGGGGGCACGGCAGGCCTGTTTGGGGGCAGGGAGGGCCCAGAATGCAGCCTCTGAGGCCTGGGTGGAGGGTGTGGAGTGGGGAGAAGGGTCAGGGACAGGTCATTTGGGCTGAAGGGCCGTGAGTGGTCTGGTAAGGGGAGACGTGGGAGGGGCGACTGGTGGGGGTCTACCCTCCCACTGCAGGCTGTGGGAAAGGTTTGGGGGGCCCGTGTGAGTGAGGGCTGCTGCAGAACCGCCCCCCCCCCCCCAGGGCTGTGCAGGCTGGTGAAGTCCGCCCTGTGCTCTGTTTCGGGTGCCGCGGTCAGTGTGGGGACCCCTCTGCGCGGCCTCGGAGTGCAAATTTGCCCACCTACAGGGAGGTGGCTCCTGGCCTCCCCCCAGACTACAGCGAACACTGGGCTGGTCAGAGGCCTCCCAACAGGCCTTGCCGGGGCCCCTGGCCACTGCCCTGAGGGTCTCCGTTCACGCTGGATTTCTGGTATTTGGAAGTTGTGCTCCCTGTGTGCGCACCCCGTGCATCCAAGCAGTGTGGGCGCCCGAGAGTGGGAAATCCCCCGCCCAAGCCTCTGTCCCCCGTTAGCGGGCATCTTGCACAGAGATCCGCCGGTGTTCGTCCGCACGTGGACGGCGGCACAGAGACCCGAACGTCAGAGCACAGCTCCTGGTCCTGGCCAGTCCGTGCTGCATCAGCTTGGCACAACTGCCATGCTTCGAGCCGTGTGGCCCGAGGGCTGTTCCAGACCCTAAATGTCCATGTTCTAGGACCATCCTCCCTGAAGCAGTGGTCTTGGAAGACGGTGAGAATTCCAGGGGGCCAGACACCTGTCTGCACTTGCTGGGACTTGGCGGGGGTGGGGGAGCAGAAGGGGACCCTCGCTGGTCTCAGATCCGTGAAGGGAAGGGTTGGGCTGGGGTCTAGAAACCGGAGGGGAGCGAAGGTGTCTGAGGAGGATGCCAGGCTTCCCCCCCTGGACCCGCTGGGCTGTCGGGACTGCTGTCCTTCCAGGTGCCGGGTGCTTAGAGGCACTGTCCCCGTGGAAGCTCGTCGGTCCTTCCAGAATCAGCCGTCAGCGACGTATTTTTGGGGGAGGGGAAGGATGGGTGAAAGATTTATTTTATTTTTAGAAAATTCTTAAGATTCCTACTAATCAAAAAAGTAACATGACCTTGTGCAAATTCAGATAATCAGAAATGCAGAGTGGAAAGCCACCGCTTTCTGCAGATCCTCCTTACGTTTTTCTCTGGGTGTAAACGTGTGTAGTATTTCTGCATTTCCCCTGTGCACCCCCAAACACAACTTGCCTTGTAAATGAGTCAACGGACTTTCCATTCCAGCCTATGAGGACCGACCCTGCTCTTCTCAATCCTTGTGACATTTGCCGATGTGTGAGCAGAACGTGTCGTATTCAGCCAGTTCCCACCTACTGTGTATTTGTTTCCGGATTCCACTTTCCCTCTAAGAGTGTTGCAGCAAACATTGGTGTGGTGTGTGTGTTTAACTTTGAGGTTATCCTGAATAATACATTTCTAGGCATGAAATTATTGGTGCTGAAGTTCTGCTCACTGTGTTTTGATAACCTTGGTCAAATGGCCTTTGGCAAGTATGGACTGATTTATACCGGAATGAGTGGTGTTTGAAAGCCCTCAGTAGGGGCGCCTGGGGGGCTCCGTGGGTTAAAGCCTCTGCCTTTGGCTCAGGTCATGATCTCAGGGTCCTGGGATCAAGCCCCGTATTGGGCTCTCTGCTCAGCGGGGAGCCTGCCTCCCCTTCTCTCTCTGCCTGCCTTTCTTTTTTTTTTTTTTTTTAAAGATTTTATTTATTTATTTATTAGGAAAGAGAGAGAGTGAGAGAGAGCAGGTCAGAGTGAGAAGCGGACTCCCCATGGAGCCGGGAGCCCGATGTGGGACTCGATCCCGGGACTCCGGGACCATGACCTGAGCCGAAGGCAGTCGCTCAACCAACTGCGCCACCCAGGGGCCCCTCTGCCTGCCTTTCTGCCTACTTGTGATCTCTCTCTCTCTCTCTCTAATAAATAAATAAATAAATAAATAAATAAATAAATAAATAAATAAATAAATAAAATCTTAAAAAAAACCCCTCAGTGTTCGTATCCTCATTGCAAAGAGAAGTCTTTCTCATCTTTTCTAATCCTACAGGCAAAAAACAAATGTCTTCTTTTCTTGATCTGTGACCTTTAGGGAAAGGGAGAGGCCTCTGGAGAGCCAGGTCCTGTGAGAGCCCTTCAGACGCTCACCTCGTGCTCTGGGGTGCGGGTTTCCAGGGAGCTCCGAGAACGGCACCTAACCCAACCACTCTGGGTGCCACGCCAAGCGTCTGAATGTCACCCCTCCCAGTTCTGCCCCCAACAGAGCGTGCTTTCCGTGCATCAGAAACATCTCCCTCCCGATCTGTTGTTGTTCAGTAAAATTAAGGGGGGAGGTCAGAGAGAAGCAGGAGAATGTGGGGATGAATCTGGGGTCCAGATGTCACCTGGTGACCCCAGGTTTGTCATATAACCTCTCAGAACCTTGATGTTCTTGTGTGACCAATGGGCACCATGGTTCTCATTTCGCAATTGTTTTCGAAGCGCCTAGCAGAGTATTGGCTGGGCCCCATGCCCTCGGGGCTCCGGGAGCGCCGTCCTCGTCACTCTAGTGATTTCTAGAGCGTATTGCCCAATAAAACATCCCGTTTTCTATGAGGGGTTTTCTGCATCGTGATTGAATACGTCAGGAGCTTGCCCTGTTCCCTCAGAGTAGATCTGGGTCTTAAATCGCTCTTTCTGTGCCCTCCCCGAAGGACGGTGACCAGATGATTCGATTTTACCTTGTCTTCAAGTCAGGGAAGCTCGCGGTTATGCCGCGGGGACTTAGGGAATACCCAGTGATCCTCTCTGGGGAGCTAGTCCCTGAGTTAACGGAAAGAGGAGTTCAGTTATTTCTCACTGGAGATGTTCAAACATCAAAGGGTGATGTGGTTTCAAAATGACATTTCCAGGGCACTTGGGTAGCTCAGCGGAGTGATTCAGGGTTATGAGTTCAAGCCCTGCAGTGGGCCTGGAGCTTACTTAAAAAGATAATTAAAAAAATAAAAAACCAAAATAATGTTTCAGTTCTGCCTTTGTAGAGGGTCTTAAACCACGGGATGAGGCATGTGGCCGGGGCACGCTGGGGATTGGGCTCGGACCGGCCCCTGCCGGCCGGATGAGCACGGGGTGCCACCTCGCCGGGGTCGCATGTGGAGGCCACTGGCGCTCCGGGTGCCCTTGCTTCCCTGGGCGGTTTCCAGTCTCTCCGACACCAGGCGAGGGGCCTATTGGAGCGTTTTCATTGTGCATCTGAATGCCTACAAGTGGCCGGGAATACAGACCGGAGGATGATTCTAAAGTGCACTTCCAGAACTGAAGGATGGAGTGCTGTCAGCGGAGCCATTGTTGTAAATTCCCCCAAAGATCAAGAAGCCCAGGTGTGGGCCGCCAGGGCCTCTGTTCTTTTGTGACAAGTTATGGCGTCATTTACACCCCCTTTGTAAGCAGGAGCCCTCGTCACTTTGCCAGTGGCCTTTGTGCTGGGCCCCCATTCAGCCCGCCCAGTCATCTGAATAGGCACTGAGCCTCCGCTGTCATTGTCCCCTGGTTACTCATCAACGCGGGGCTGCCTGTTTCCCTGGTTACCGCTGAGCGGTGAATGTGACCCCAGCCTTGGGGGAGGGGCCGCAGCCACGCAGTATAAAAGGGCACCTCCAGCAGGAGTTGAAACCCTGCACCCGGGTTTGGCTGCTGTGATCCTGATCCGAGAACTTTCCTTGTGTCCCCCGCGTCTCTCCCTCAGGGGGCTGCGAGCCCAGTTTTCCAGTTAGAGCAGTGCTGTGGGCCTGGGTGGAGCGGCCTGGAGGGGAAAGAGCTGGGCTTTGCTCTAGGAGGGGCCTGAGCTGTGGCACCTGGAGGCCTGGGGGTCTGGGAGGCGAACACAGAGGAGGCCGGGCGGTGGGCCAGGAGCACAAGGAGTGCTGACTTGTTCCTTCCCGTGGAAGGAACACCCCGTGCTTGTGCTGGGGGGGGGAGTCGATGGTGGCCCCGGCAGGCTGTGTCCCCGTTCTTGCTGTTGTAACAAAGTCGTGAGCATCCGTGGGCCAGCCGTCTCTGCACGTCTACACCATGGCTCCCTGAAACCAGAAGATACATATAAGGGGATTCGCTGTTTGGAGCGTGTGGGATATCTACATTTTGATCAAATCACCAAATTGTCATCTAAAAACACATTGACTTGTTTTTGTGTGTGTTCCCCAAGCTTGACGTTGTTGCTGCCTGAGACGCTCGGCCGTCTCCTGGGTGAAAGTGGGAAAACCCGTTGTTTGGTTTTTACCCTTCCTGGATTCCCTCGAAGGGGAGCTTCTTGTCCAACGTGTACGTTGTCCATTAGTGTTTCTTCTGTGGCTGTTTCCTGGTCTTTTTCTAGGTGGTTTCTGGTTGGGGCTGAGCATCCCCACCCCAGGGTCTTAGAAGGGGCCCAAGTGTTCAGTGTTCTCCAGTCTTATCTCCGTCAGGCCTGGCTCGGTTGTGGGTGTGATGGTGTGAAGCAAAGGATGTTTTTCACAATTGTCTCAACACCCTTATTTGTGGACTCCACGCCCGTCCCCTTTATCGCAAATGGCAGCCCCCCGCAGCATTCCTACCTCACACCACCACTCTATTTGAATTACAGGTGCATTATAGCATGGTCCCAAGTCAGTTGTTTTTTCCATAATTTTCTTGGCCATGCTTATGGATTTTTTTAAAAAATTTTATTTATTTGTGAGAGAGAGAGAGAGAGTGAGAGTGCACGTGCACGTGAGCATGAGTAGGGGGGAGGGGCAGAGGGAGAGGGAAAACCAGACTCCCCACTGAGCAGACTCCCCAATGTGGGACTCGATCCCAGGACCCCGGGATCATGACCCGAGCCGAAAGCAGGCATTAACTGACTAAGTCATCCAGGCACCCTGAATTATCTCTTCTATGTGAACTTAATATTTACATTGTAGAGGTATGTTGAATTAAAAAAAAATTATCCCCCTCTTTTTAAGATTTACTTGAGAGAGTGAGCAGGAGCATGAACAGGGGGATGGGTAGAAGGAGAGAGACTCTCAAGCAGATTCCCCACTGAGTGTGGAGCCCAAGGTGGGGCTCGATCTCATGATCTTGAGACCATGACCTGAGCTGAAATCAAGAGCCCGACCACGCTTAAACAACAGAGCCAGCCAGGCACCCCTCCCCTGGGAATTCTGGTGAGAATCACGTTGTGTTTATGGATTATTCTGTTTAGTGGGTTGAAGAGTGGTCCTCCCAAGAGACGCATATATCTAGAACCTGTGGATGTGACCTTACTGGGAGAAGGGTCTGGGCAGATAGTAAAGGTAAGGATTTCAGGATGAGATTTTCTTGACTTACAGTGGGCCCTAAATCCAAGGACAAGTCCTGAGAAGAGGAGGGGAGGGGGCACAGTAGGAAGAAGAACCCTTGAGGGCAGAGGCAGAGACTGGGTGCTGCCGCGCCAAGCCAAGGAACCCAAGGAACCCACCGTCAAAGCTGGGAAGAGGCAGGGAGCAGATTCCCCTTCGAGCCTCCAGAAGGCCAGTCCTGCCAAGCTAGCACCTTAATTTCAGACTTCTGGCCTTGGCAGCTGTGAGAGAATAATTTTCCATTGTGGTAGGCCACGAGTCTGTGCCATAATTTGTTATGGCAACTCTAGGAAATGGATACACTTTGGAACAAAGTGGTTTCTTTACAATGTTTTTCTTGTTAGAAACATGGTACACTTCTTCATTCCTTAATATCTTCTGTTGTAGTGAAACTAACCGTGTTTTCCACATAGGTATTTTTTTTTAGGCTAATTTCTAGGGATTTTATGGGTTTTGCTGCTGTTGCACTGACTCCCTTGTTTTCAGTTGCATTTTCTGACTGGCTTTTTTGCTGGGTGTAGAAAAGTCATGCATTTTTGCCTTGTGATTTTGCACCCAACCACCATCTCAAGCTCCCACGTTCATTATAATAATTTCTCATTTGATTTCTCTAGGAGAACTGCTATGTTGACTCCACACAACGTAGCTTTTGTTTTTTTCTTTCAGCTCTTTTATCCCCCTGCCCACCGCCTTTCTTCCTGTCTTCTTTCATGGTCACGTAGTCTTTACCCTCTCACACCCTGTGCGGACCCTGTTTGTTCACAAGCAGGTTAGGACCATGGTGGTTGTTGGTGATCACTTACCTCAGTTCTGCCAGCTTGTGAATAAGGAGGTGGTTCATTTTCTCAGTCAATATTCATTTAGTGTCTACTGTTTGAAAGACTTTGTTTTAGACGTCTCTGTGTGCAACACTGTATTAGCAGTCTTGGCCACAGCAGTAAGACAAGAAAAAAAAAAAGATGTGTTTTATTACAAATGTTAACACTGCTATTATACACAGATGATATGGTTACATACAAGGAAAACCCCAAAGAAGATGCAAATTAATGACGAAAATAATAAGTGAGTTCAGCAGGATTGCTGGATACTTGGATAATATACAAAAGTAAATGGAAAAGGAAATGTATTATTTTCGATAGCATGGGAAGGTCAAATAACCAAAAATAAATTAATAAAAGTAAAATGTTGTTGGGAGATATTCAGGAAGACTTAAATAAATGGGGGCTGGGGAAGTGGTTAGCCATTTTCACGGATTAGAAGTTTTAATATTGCGAAGATGTCACATTTCCCCCCACACAGTTGTATTGATTTAGTGTAGTACTAACCAAAACCCGTATAAGTTTTATATGTATGCCGAATTGTATGTAAATTTTACATGGAAATAAAATTGGCCGAGAAGAGCCAAGGCAATCGCGAAGGAAAACAAGGTGGGGGGACCTGGTCTGCTGGATGCCAAGGCTTATTAGAAAGTCACTGCAGGGGGTGCCTGGGTGGCTCCGTGGGTTGAAGCCTCTGCCTTCAGCTCAGGTCATGATCTCAGGGTCCTGGGATCGAGCCCCGCATTGGGCTCTCTGCTCGGCGGGGAGCCTGCTTCCCCCTCTCTCTCTGCCTGCCTCTCTGCCTACTTGTGATCTCTCTCTCTCTCTCTCTGTCAAATAAATAAATAAATAAATAATCTTAAAAAAAGTCACTGCAGTTAAAAGGGTCTATCAGTGGCCAAGGGTAGCCCAGAATAAGCTAGTGGAATTGGCTAGAGAGTCCAGAAAACAGACCCCACTATTTAAAAGCACAACTGATGGGAGTGCCTGGCTGGCTTAGTTAGTAGAGCATGGGACTCTTGATCTCAGGGTTGTGAGTTCAAGCCCCATGTTCGGCCGGCATGGAGCCTCCTTAAAAAAATAAAAAATAAAAAAGCACAGCTGACAGGTAACAAGGAATAAATGAAGAAATCAGAGCTGAATTACCAATCTCCTCTGGCATGGAGTGTTTTCAGAGGGGTCTTATTTCTGAGGCCCCCTCACTCCCTGCACGAGTGCTCTCCCACAGCGGCAGCTTTGGAAATGGGCACCACTCCTGCTCTCAGGTCCTCTCCCTCATAACCAAGAAGCTGCTGGGAAATGGAAGAATCCCCTCGAGTGTAACTCGCGAGGAGAGCTGTGGGGTATAGGTTTCCATGTGCAGGCGTCAGGCTCCGGGCTGTTCGTGGGAGAGAGAAGGTGCACTGCCCTGCTCTGTAACAGCCCCTTGGGAGCTGCACAGACTCCCGGGGCCCAGTCCCCACTAGGACCCGCAGGCCCCACACCTGCAGGCGAGGGGCCCACGCGGCAGTCATGCGCGGCTCTCCCGGGCACCCAGATGTCAGGTCACCCCACAGCCCAGTTGACCACTCTGTCCCCGAACGGGTGCTGGGGCCTAACAAACTTTCTGGGGAAGCCACTCCCTTGGGGTCCTGAGAGTGCCTATGCAGGGGGCGGGCTCCCACGTGGGGATGGTGCCCAGCCGTCCTGACCCGCTGCAAGGAAGGATTTGGTTCAGTCTGTTTTCTTATAGACACATCTCTCCCCTAGAGAGAATTTAAATATTTTCTGTGTTCACTTTGCCTTTTAATCCTTCCTGCTGTTACCAAGAGCCTGTTTCCAATGCAGAAGAAAATGCCTCGATGTAAGAACAGCACAAGCCGTCGGTTTTGAAAACCGGGGGGTCACTTGTAGGGAAGGCGGAAGGAAGGAGGTCATTTTCGGCTGTGGTTGGAGGTAAGCCAGGAAGACGGTGGGCAATTAGAACCGGCCTGTGGTTTTGAGTGGAAATTACTTAAGCTCCTTGTTTCTCGTTTACATAAATGACACAACAGACCCGCCTGCCGAGACCACGGACGGCGGACGCGTTTTAAAGTAGAATTTTACAGCGGGAAGGGAGCTTGGTTTTGCAGCGAGGCGAGCACGGAGCACGCAGATCTCTGGCAGCAGCCGGCATGCTGGTCGGCCTCCTCCCTGGGAGGAACTGGGGTGCGCGCACCCCGGGATCTAGCCCGGAGCCCGGGGAGCATGTGGGGTGGGCCTCCGGCGGTGGCTGTGGCGGCTTCCCACGGCCCCGGCGGGTTCCTGCGGCCCCAGCCTCCCCCTCGCCTCCCTTCTGTCCCCCGAGTTGTCCCGCGTCCTATCTCACCACTCACGGACACGGAGACTCGGCCTCGCCGTAGTTGCTTTTTACAAAATAGAGTGTATTTTTTCTCCTTTTGTGCTATTTTGCAAGAAAAAAGTCTTAAAAAAAACCCTTCCTGGCTGGGTTTCTTCGGTGTCCCTCAAACGGGGGTTGACCTTGCCACCCCGGAGGTGTTTGGTGGCGTGGAGACGTTTTGGTTGTCGCGGGATGGCGGTGCTTGTGCGTGCGTGTGCGGGCGTGCACGCGCACCCGTGCGCGCGGACTTCGGGCGTCTCATGGACGGAGGCGGCGTTGGCGCTCTGTGCCCTTCAGTGCAGAGGACAGCCCCATGCAGCAGAGAACCATCCAGTCCGCAGGTCCTTAGTGCCGCGGGGGACCCCTGCTTTGGAAGACCCCGGAGCGTGGGTTTCAGCAGAGCCCCTTCCTGTGCCAGGAGCGTGTCTTGGTGGTGATGCCACCACCAAGGAGGAGGTGGTGTGACACCCCGTGGTGTCAGAGTCCCCAGAGGAGCTCAGGCCCCGCGCCAGAGGCAGCGGGCTCGGCGGGCGGCACGGGCCGGGCCCCCGGGGGGGGGGGGTGGGTTTGCATTTCCGCGTGTCATCCACCGGCCCGGTGACCCCGGTAAGTCGTTTCACCTGCTGACCGTCGGAGGCCTGGTCTCTACAGCAAGGGAGATGGACGAGGCCGGGCGCCCGCGCGGGGTTGGGGGGCAGGGGGACAGGAAACTGGACCCCGGGAGGAGCAGAGACAGGACGTGCTGGACATTGCTGTGGATTCTCCTGTTGTTTAAGAGGGAACCCCAGTCCCCCCACATCGGCAGGTGGCAGCTGGTGCCATGTGAAGGGGCCGTGTTCTATCTCTAGGTCACATTCCAGAGGTGTTTTCTGAGTAGATGGTCATGACCCCAGAGGGCCCCAGGCGAGTGTCTGTGCTTTGTCGCATTGTGACGTCCAGCCTTCAGATGGACGGAGAACAGGAATGTGTGGATGGAGGCGGCCCGAGGTGTCCCTACCCGTTTCTGGGAGCCAGCTTGGCTCCAGGCTCCTGGGGCCGGGGGAGGCTGCCTTCTCAGCTCCTGTCCCGTCAGACGTGAGTTCACATGGGGACCCTGTGAGTCTGAGGGCACATGCTACGTGGACTCGGGGAGCTGGGCCCTTGCCCAGGGCGGTTCTCAGAGGGCGTCTCGTGTGGCCAGCTCAGCCCTGCTGGGCGTGACGCTGAGCCCACGAGGGGAAGGGAGGGCCTGCTGCCATGCTGACCAGGCCCAGGACCAAGACCTTGCTGTCCTTGGAACCTGGAGGCCAAGGTAGGAAACCTTGACATTTTCCTGGGTAGCCTGAAAGCTATTTTCAGGGGCTTGTGAGAGTGGCCTAGGCCTGCTCCAAGCGCTGGCCTCTGGGGGCCTGCAGAGGCCTGGGCTGGGGACCATCTCTGAAGGTGGGGGACAGCAGAGGCCCCTCAGAAGCAGAGTGGTGGCTGCTCCTCTCATTAGAAAGGGCATGACAGCGCCCCCCCCTGCCCCGCCTCCGGCACCAGCAGAGGCTGGGGCGCTGGAGCTCCGGCCCATCCTGCTGTCAGGACATACGCCCTTTCGCTGTGGCGGTGACAATGGTGTCTTGCTCTGTCCCTGGAGCAGGAGCAGTGGGCAATCCGGCCTCGGGGTAAGAGTTCAAGTACCACGTCGGAAAGCATGCCGCCCACCCCCCCACCAGGCTGGGAAGAAGACCCCGAGATGATTACTGCCTGGCACTTTGGGTGTGACAGCTTGAGGAATCAGGTACAACCGTGACTTGCTGGTTAACAATTCAAACAAAGAGAAAGCCCTCAGGCCTCCCTGAGACTGTCACCAGTGGGAGACCCTTACTCGCTTTGGAAGAATCTCAATCCTGGCCACTCTCTTTTAGGTGAGTGTATAACCAGCAGGAAGGTGGCCTGGCCCCCCTGTGGGGGTGCGGCCCTCCAGGGGGTCTGAGCTCAGGTATCCCGTCCTGTGACCCCAGCTGTCACGTGCTACAAAGTGCCATGCGAGGACAAAGGAGCAGTCTCCCCTCTGCAGCAGTGAGGGCTGTTCCTGGAGACCGTCCTGCTGGAGGCCTGGGGGGGCCGTTATTCCTTCCGTGTCCCTCAGCGAGATGAGTGGGGCTGCCTCACGAGTCCTCCCTGTGCCGGGTGCAGCCGCATTGGCTCACTCGCCTGGGGGGTGGGGGTCCTGGGCAGTTAAGCCACGTCCCCTGATGGTCCCACTGGGTCCACAGGTGTGTGTAGAGGCACACCGGCAGGCAGATGCGCACACACAGGCAGGTGCGCGTGCACACACACACACACACACACAGGCGCACACACACGTGTGCACACACGACTCACTGGGCCTGTTCAGATGCTCCACACGCTGCATTTCCCGTGTGCCACACTTCGGTCCTGCAGGTGCCGGGCGTGGACGGAGGCTCGGGGCAGGAAGGGTTGGGCAGCCATGTCCCGTCCTCCCCCTCACACCTGGTGCTTCAGTCCCCCAGGCCATGCTTGTGTCCCTACTGGCCACCCCCCTGGCTGCCGTGTCACCTGGGGAGGGCACGGGCCTGTGCTGTAGTTCTGCTGTGCTTGCCTCTGGGAGAGAGCAGGCACGGCGCCCTTTGTCACCAGCTGCCGTGACACTGCAGGGATGGGTACAGTGTGGTGTGTGGTGACCATCTTCCCCCAGCTGCTCGTCCTGCCTACAGTGCCCTGTCCTGCACCTGAAGCTCAGGGCGGGCCCCTCCCCCCAGCCCTCCTCTCCCCTCCCAGCACCCTCACGCCTTCCCCCTCCCCCAGCACCCTCACACCCCTCCCCCAGCACCCTGACATCCTCCTCCTCCCCCTAGCATCCTGATACCCCTCCCCCAGCTCCCTGACACCCCTCCCCCAGCACCCTGATACCCTCCCCTACTCCCCCCCACCCTGACACCGCCCTTCTCCACAATGTCATTCTCACTCTGAGTACTCCCCCATGGCACTCTCCACACCCTAATTGTCTGTGGCCCCATCTGTCCCCCCACCAGGCTAAGAGGGCAAGACCAGGTTCTTCCTCCTGGCAGCCCTAGATCTGGGTCTGGCACACAGACGGCTGCAAGTATTTGTTGAAATGATGAGCAACAACAATTTTAATTAGTTAATTTGAGTTTAGGTTGCAGATTAGGATCTTTAAAAAGGTTTGTCAAACCAAATGCTTTCTAATCATAAATGAATTTGTAGGCATAGTCGCTCTGGTGATTCTTGAGGGAACTCATACACCCTTTTCAGGACCCGTGGGGCAACTGTGTGGGGGAAATCCACCTGGTTACTTGTAAGTCGTTGTTTAATCACTTAATAACAGGATGTCTGATATTAGACTAATCTCTTCATCTGCTCAGGCCTACGCCGAAGGTGCCAGGGCAAACTTGGAGCTGGTGTTTGTTCTCCTGCCGAACCTCGCAAGTATGAGTGTGTCTGTGTGTAGTGTGCGAACACGTACGTGAGTGTAGCGAGACTGTGGTGTGAGCATACAGTGTGCGAGCGTGTCTGTGAGTGAGTATATAGTGCACGGGTGTATGTATGCGTATAATGTATGCGTGCCCTAGTGTATTATGTGGACGTGTGTGTGTGTGTTTGTATGTCGTGTGAGTGTGTAGTGTGTGAGCATGGCTGTGAGTGTGTCAGAGTGTGTGTATATGAGAGCATGATGGAGGCACGGTGTGGAAGAGGGGCAGGGGCTGGAGGCCCTGGCCGTGCATACAGTAGGTGCTCGGTGCACAAGCACAGGTGGCCTACGAGGGTGGGGAGCAGAGGTGAGACCCGCCAGCCTTGAGGGAGTGGGGCTGACAGGTGGGGGTGGGGAAATTTTGGGCCCGGGTGTGTCTCCAGCAACACTGCTCCTAGCCCGTGTCCTGAGGTGAGGCTCTGGGCGGTCCCTGCCCACGCCTGACGCGCGCTCCCTGACAGCAGAGTCCAGTGGGCCGTCGTCGTGCAGAGGGCCACTGTGGTTCCATGTTCTCCTCCTGTCTGGGGGCGGCGGTCACAGCTTTGGTTCCAGCCCATTCCCCAGGCCGTCGGGCCGCGTGTTCACCCCGGGATTGTGTGGAACCCGCCGAGCCCCCCGGGCGCAGATATGGCTGGAAGGGGACCAGGAGCCGGGTCAGCCGTCCGGCCTGGGGACGCTCAGACACAGGGCACGTCATGAAATCAGGATGTCGGCCAGTCCGATGTGATTTTCGCCTTTCCTTGAAGTGTTCCCTCCCTCAAGTCTCCCCTGACCCTGAGCCCGACCCTGAGCCTGAGCCCGACCCTGAGCCTTCCGCCCAGTGCCGCCTGCTCGCGCACCGGCCTGACCCCATCCAAATGGAGCTCCGAGTCTTCCTTGAATCTGCTCGCTTGCTGCCTTCAGAATAGGCCTCCAGCTCGTTAATCAGGGGGAGCGAGTGCCGGGGGCCGCTAACAAAGGCCGCAGAGGGAGACCCACTGAGAGAGCAGAAAGGAGGAAGAGGGGTGGGAAGGGGCATCTTTGTCTTGCTCTGTGAATACTGGAGATGAATTTCACAATCTGGGTGGAGGGGAAGGAGCCTCAAAAGAAGTAATTAAAATACTCAGCTGAAGAAACACACGTGGGACATAATGAAGACGAGAAGGAAGGAGCTAAAGACCTGCATTCACCGGGAGGGTTGGCGTGACCTCTCCCTCAGCCTCCTCGAGACTCCCCGCTACCAGGCTAGACTACCGGGTCTCACCTGGCTGATGTCACGCTCCAGCAAACTCTCGAAATTCAGGATGGGAATTTCCTTAGCAAATATTTAACTAGGAAAAAAAATCCTTGCTTTTCTGTTGTTAGCACTTGTGATGTAAGTTGCAAATTAATAGACGTCTGGGCTAATATTTAATTTTTCTTCCAAAAGAAAATGATTTGTGGGCTCTTCACACAGCTGGAGGGAAAGGTCCCTGGAAGTAGCCAAGAAGATGGGCCGCTGTTGGTGGAAGGCTGTCCCCCACTGAAGGTGGGTGGCCAGGCTGGCCGTTCAGTCCCCCGGCAGCCTTCCGGTTGGGGGAGTCCCAGCGAGCACACAGGGCAGCATCTCCCATGGGGGGGGAGTACTGCGAGCAGTACCCATCCCCCCACCCCAGGCCTGGCCAGAGCAGGTGTGGCTGGGAGCGGTGGGCTTCTCCTGTGGGAGGGCAGCTGCCCTCTGCCCCTCCCTGGGAAGCCTGGGCTGACCCCGCCCTCTGACTTGGGGAGCTAACCCCATCAGGGGGTCAGGGGCTTACTATAGCCTCTCAGTGCTATTTGCATTTCAAAAGAGGTATCAGTAAAATTCTCCTGGAAGGGACTACTGGGCCCCTGAGCTGTGAGACATTTGAGACTGAATAGGGTGGCCTTTCTAGTCCCTGTCAGATGCTGTGCAGTCGCTTAAGGAAGGTGAAGCTGCTACCCTAGGCTGGGCAGGACGGCAAGGAGGGTGGGAGGGCTGTGTCATGCAGTGACTGAACTGCTTGGGAGGAGGGCCATGTATATCCCAGCTCCGCTGACCTGCTCCCCACCACCTCAGCTAGCCCACCAGCACCTCTCGTTGTCTTCTCCCATTCCCCTGGACTCTGGACTGAAGGCCCTCAGGGGCTCTTTCCCACAGGTGTGTCGGAGCTGGGCCGGGTCTGGAACCCACAGGTGCCTCAGAGCTGGGCTGGGTCTGGAACCCACAGGTGCGTCGGAGCTGGGCCGGGTCTGGAACCCACAGGTGCGTCAGAGCTGGGCCGGGTCTTGAACCCACAGGTGCGTCGGAGCTGGGCCAGGTTTGAGAGCTCACAGGTGCGTCGGAGCTGGGCCTGGCCTGGAACCCACAGGTGCGTCGGAGCTGGGCTGGGGTCTGGGAACTCACACGTGTGTCGGAGCTTGGCCGGGTCCGGAACCCACAGGTGCGTCAGAGCTGTGCCGGGTCTGGAACCCACAGGTGCGTCGGAGCTGGGCTGGGGTCTGGGAACTCACACGTGTGTCGGAGCTTGGCCGGGTCCGGAACCCACAGGTGCGTTGGAGCTTGGCCGGGTCTGGAACCCACAGGTGCGTCGGAGCTGAGCCAGGTTTGGGAGCTCACAGGTGCCTCAGAGCTGGGCCGGGTCTGGAACCCACAGGTGCGTTGGAGCTGAGCCGGGTCTGGAACCCACAGGTGCGTCGGAGCTGGGCCGGGTCTGGGAGCCCACAGGTGCGTCGGAGCTGGGCCAGGTTTGGGAGCTCACAGGTGTGTCGGAGCTGGGCTGGGTCTTGAACCCACAGGTGCGTCAGAGCTGGGCCGGGTCTGGAACTCACACGTGCGTCGGAGCTGGGCCGGGTCTGGAACCCACAGGTGCGTCAGAGCTTGGCCGGGTCTGGAACCCACAGGTGCGTCGGAGCTGGGCCGGGTCTGGAACCCACAGGTGCGTCGAAGCTGAGCCGGGTCCGGAACCCACAGGTGCGTCGGAGCTTGGCCGGGTCCGGAACCCACAGGTGCGTCGGAGCTGGGCCAGGTTTGGGAGCTCACAGGTGCCTCAGAGCTGGGCCGGGTCTGGAACCCACAGGTGCGTCGGAGCTGAGCCGGGTCTGGAACCCACAGGTGCGTCAGAACTGTGCCGGGTCTGGAACCCACAGGTGCGTCGGAGCTTGGCCGGGTCCGGAACCCACAGGTGCGTCGGAGCTGGGCCAGGTTTGGGAGCTCACAGGTGCCTCAGAGCTGGGCCGGGTCTGGAACCCACAGGTGCGTCGGAGCTGGGCTGGGGTCTGGGAGCCTGGGGCATTCTGATCTCTGTTGTGCGCCGGGCTCCCTGTGCTCACTTGTTCTTACCTGGAACAAAGGAAGGAGTGTCTGATGCTGTTGGTCCCACTTGCCTTTGTTGCTGTACATTTGCTCTTGAATAGGTACAAATTATTGGTATTAGACATTCTTACAGCTCCCTCTCCTCATTAAGCCTCTGCAGTTAATAATTATTTTCTCTCTGTAAAGTGCTGGTGTAGAGCAGCGGGTAGACACGTGCAGGCTGCCAGGCCGACTCCCTGAGCCGTGGCAGGAGGACTGCAACCTGCATCCCCGTCACTCCAAGGCCGTGGGCCCTGGGCGTACTCCTGAGCCTCTCCGGCCCCCACATCCTCGTCCCCGGGGTGTGGACTCTATCAGTGTGTGGCTCTGACAGCCCTCACAGATCTCTAGCAGGGAGATTCGGGACCTGCCCAAGGTCACAGGGCTGAGTGGCCGAGCAGGGTTGTCTCAATGGTGTGTCTGCCAGTGCCAGGCAGACAGGTGGGGCCTTTGCTGACCAGCTGTTTGTGAGCCAGGGGTCAGTGGCAGCACTCTGCCCTCCTCTGTTGGTTGAAGCCGTCCCAAGCCCACCTGAGCTCAAGAGGAAAGGAACCCAGGTCTCACCTGTTGGTGGGTGGTCGTCACAGTACCTGTGGCCAGTTCTTTTAAACCACCATGCTCTTGAAGCCTTTGAGTCCCAGACAGGGCAAACTTCACGTTCTTCTGAGCGTCCTGTCTCCGGGAACAGTGTCCCCATTCAAGACAGAAACTCCTCTGCCTCATTCCTTCTGCGTGTAATCCTCCACGCCACCCCATTCCCATCTAAAGAATTTTTCTTGTTTCGGAAGAGTTCAGATATGTTGTGGAAATGTGATGAGACACGTGCATGTGTGATATAGGACAGGATAGCAACGATTGCGTGGTCCATTTTTGCGGGTTCTGTGGCTATGTGCGGCCGTTTTCTGAATTCGAAATCCCAGAACCATCTGATCCCATGGGTTTCAGATAAAGGATTCTGGACCTCTCTTGTCGTGTTCTGGCCATTTCCCACCAGCAAGGAGCAAGCCTTCCTCTCTTTGCTTGTCCTCGTCATCACTTGGTGCCTGATGGCTTCTTAATTTTTGCCAATCTGGTGGGTATAAAATTGTATCTCATTGTGGTTTCAGTTTGCATTTCTCAGATTACTAATGACATTGAGCCTCTTTTTTTATTTGTTTGAAGGTCAAATATGGTCCAGTTTGTGGCCTGTCTCTTGGCTCATTTTTTTTAAAAAGAGGTTTTTGGCAAAGTGCTTGTACTTACTGTCAAAATTATACATTTTCCTTTTAATTTAGTGTTTTATGTGTCTTAAGAAATCTTCACCAACCTCAAGGTCATAAACATAGTTTTGCAGGATCTCTTCTAAAATTGGTTTTGCCTTCACATTTAAGTTTTTAATTCACTGGGATTTATTTCTGTGTTCGGTGTGAGGTAGGGATACGGTTTCATCTTATCCTCCATATGGATAAGCAATGGTCTCAGGACCCTTTATAGAAGAGTTCCACACTCCCTGCTACCAGCTCTACCTGTCAGGTTTTCACGTGCTTGTGGGTATGTCCTAGGCTCTCTGCTGTCCACAGGTCTGTCGGTTTGCTCCAGTACTCTGGTTGCTGTAGATGAACACAGGTCCTGCCTCTCATAGACCTTGTCTCCTCCCTTTCTTCAGGAGCACCCTGGCTGTTCCTGGCCTGCCCATCTTCCGTGTAGATTAGTCTGTGAAGGACCCTGTAGGGATTTTGGTAGGATTAGCCTTGCATCTAGAAATCAGTTTCAGGAGAACTGCTACCTTTCCACCTTGGCTCTCCATACCCGTGGTTGTCGGTAGTTCGTTATTTCTGTTAATAATATTTTACATCTATCTCTATTTTTACTTATAAAGGGCTTCTATGTCTGTTATTAGACTTACTCTTTTTTTTTTTTAATAAAAGATTTTAGTTGTTTGGAGCAAGAGAGAGCACGTACGGGTGCATGTGCATGAGTGGGGCGGGGCAAGGCAGAGGGAGAGAGAGAATCTCAGGCAGACTCCACACTGAGCACCGAGCCTGACATGGGGCTCGGTCCCATGACCCTGAGATCACAACTTGAGCTGAAATCAAAGAGTCAGATGCTTAACTGACTGTGTCACCCAGGCTCCCATGTTATTAGATTTATTCTTAAGTGTGTTGTGTATATAAAAAGTGTGATGTATATATGAAGGATATATTAAAAATTACGTCTTATGAGACTGATGTAAAGAAGTGTGTTTGCTTTCTCTGCATCGCTCTTCTCTCTCGCTGCCTCGCTGAGTGTTCCTGTGCAATTGGACAGGTTGTAGAGCCTTTGGGGTTTTCTAGGCGGACAGTCATATCTGCAAATAATGATGTTGTGGCTTCCTCTTTTCTATTCATTCATTCATTCATTCATTCATCCATCATATCGTTCATTCTTTCTCCTGCACGGCCTGCAGTAGAGTGTGGGTTGGGAATATTGATGGCCAGTACCACTGCTGAGTGCGGTGTTTGCTGTTGGGCTTTCCTGGACGCCCTTCGTTGGTTTGAGGAAGTCTCTCTTGTGTTTATCAAGAGAGTCGTTATTATGAAGGGTTACAAAGTTTTATTGAATCTCTTCCTCTACTTAGATGCAGATATATTTTCTAAAAAAGGTGTGTTGCGGTAACACCCTTATTCTAGTGCTAAATCCCTGAGATAAACCCAGTTTGGGCTGGAAAGGTCTCCTTGTCTCATCTATTGTTGTATTTGCTTGACCTTTTCCTTTTTTAAGGAGGTGCTGTGTTTGTGTTCAGGAGGGAGCTGGCTGTAATTCTTCTCCCTCACGTTCTCCTTGTCTGAATTTTGGCATCACAGTTGCAGTAACCTCACGGAACACGGTCGCAGTTTTCTGTTGCTGGTGTCACAAATGGCCATGGACATGGTGGCTTGAGACAAACCCGGATTTATTCTCCTGCGGTTCGGGAGTTGAAGGTCCTGCGTGGGCCTCCTTGGAGTGGAACTGGGCGTGGCAGGGCTCTGCTCCTTCTCGAAGCCCTGGGGGAGCCAATTCCCGAGTTCCTGGGCTCATGGCCCCTTCCTCCCTCTTCACGCCAGCGGATGTCTCTCTGAGCCCGCTCTGTCCACAGCTCTTTCTTCCCATCTCTCGCCCGCCTCCCTCTCTCCTCGTAAGGGCGGTGATTACACTGGGCCCACCTGGAAAATTTGAGCTGCCCCCTGTTTTAAAGTCTATTGATCAGCAACCTTAACCTTTGCCACACTGCCTAGCATTCTGACAGGTACCAGGCTTTCGGACCAAGCCTCTTGTGTAGGAGGCACGATTTTGGCTGCCACACATGGTCTTGATAAGATTTAGGAAAGTGCCGAGGGACAGCAAGATGTGTCCTGCCCACCTGTCCCTTGGAGCCGCCACCAGGGTCCACATCTCCTGCCCTGAGCCCGCCTTGGCTCCTGCTTCTTTCGAACCCCCAGCAGACTGTAGACAGTGTGTGCTTGCTGCTCAGCGGTCAGAGGACGTTTTCCCCAAGATGAGGCACCTGGTCGAGGAGTGTGAGACTTCTAGAGCCAGGTCCAGATTGCAGTCCCCCACTGCCCTGGGCCTTCCCAGGCCCACTTGGCCTTCCTGTTCAGGAGGGACTGCAGGGCTCAGGGCTCGGGGCGCCTTAAACTTGGTCACCTGGGGTTCCCAGGGACAGTCTGAATTTCAGAGGCACTGCTGGCGAGCGTGAGTGTCACGGGCTAAACACGAGTCCAGCTTAGTGTGTTGGGGAACTAGAATCTTGCAGTAGTAAATGACGCCAAGGGAGCGTTCTTCAACTCGTAGGTGCAGGCGTGTGTGTAGAACTCCAGCTCAGGAGAGGGGCGGAGAGGGAGGAATGGCACGTGTGTGCACTCACCCACGTCACCTACCCACAGGGGGGGCTGAGGGTCCCCCGCCACCATCCGGGCGGCTGTGGGAGGAGCTTAAAGTGGGGTCTGCCTAGCTGGGTGGTGGATGGCACAGAGCCTGGGATGTTCCAGACTGTCCCTCCCAAGTCTGTGGGGTGGCGGTGGGCTGCTGGTGGGTGACAGGGTCTGTGTGGGCCCCTGGGCTCCGCGACCGGCAGGCTGGGCTGCGCTGGTGGTTTTGTTAGAAATCTTGTCTTTAAGGCTCACAGCTCTCTTGGGCTGATGGCCACTCCTTGACGTGTCCAGGGCTGGAGAATCCGTGGTGTCCCCGGGCAGGTGTCAGGAACCCCGTTGTCTTGCTGGAGGGTGTTGTTAGAGAGCCAGGCAAGGCTTACTAGCTCTTTCAGGTCCGTTTTGGTTCATGGTGGCCCTGCATTGCTGCTTCTGTCCTGGGCCCTACACCAGCTGTTTCAGGCCGGGGACCACCATGCATCCCAGCCAGGGATTCAGTGTGGCCGGACTTCTAGATCCTGTGCAGCTGACATTCCTACGGTTCGTGCAGTCAGTCCTTGACACGAAGCAGGGACAACAAATATTTCCTGGGGAAAACTCTCCTCGTGATTCCCATGAAGCCCGAGGTGTCTCACCACCGCTGTGAACCCCCCTTAGACAAGACTTCTCTCACAATATTGGGTTAGCTCCGTCCGGGCAGTAACCCAGCATTTCCACGGGGGAGGGTTCCTGCCAGCCGGGGGACCCGGGGCGGCCTCCCCGCTCCTCCAGGTCCGCATGGCCCTCCGCTCATCTCCGACTCTGTCCACGGCACGGCTTTAGGGAAGCATTCTTAAAATGCCTTTTAAAATATCTTTTCTCCTTCGGATACCATCATGCAAAATAAAGCAGATTTTTATGATGCCCTTAACTCTTTCTCCCTTTTGTTTTCAACGGAGGTGAAATTCACACAACACGGAAGTGACTTTCAGAGCGTGCCCTGTGTTCTCCCCGTAGCGTGCCCGCCCTCAGCGATCCCTGCGTTTCCGTCAGCCCAGAGGAGGCCTGTGCCCATCCGGCCCTCGCTGCCCGTTCCCTTGGCAACCCCGCGTTCCGTTTCTGCTACTGTGGACCCACCTGTTCTGGACATTTCACATAAATGCCGTCATACAACACGTGGCCTTTTCTGCCCTTTTCACTGTGTTCTGTGTTTCGGAGGTCCACCCAGGTCGTAGCCTGGACCTACTCTGGAGCCCAGTTCGGGCTGAGGATACTGCCCCGTACGGCTGGCCCACAGTGGGCTGACCCCCTCCTCCGCAGACGGACACTTGCGTTTCCGCTTTTTGGCTCTTGGGAGTCATGCCGTTACTCCTGTACAGGTTTTTTTTTTTTAAGTTTTTGTCTATAAAATTATTTTATTTATGTGTTTATTTATTTGAGAGAGAGTGAGAGCAGGGGGAGGGGCAGAGGCTGAGGGAGGAGCAGACTTCCCACCGAGCAGGTAGCCCGCTGCGGGGCTCAATCCCAGGACCCTGAGATCATGACTGAGCCACCCAAGCATCTCTCGTGTACAAGTTTTCTGTGTACATTTACGTTTTTGAGTCTTCTGAATTCTGCCAGGGAGTGGAATTCTGGGTCATCTGTGAATTTTGTTTAATTTTTGGAGGAACTAGCCCTTAACTCTTAACTGGAAGTTCTTTATCGTGATAAGAATACCCTTGCTTGGAGTCTCAGCCCACGGCTTCTGTAGCCCTGGCTTCCCGTGGGGTCGTGGGGGCTGTTATGATTTCACCTTCCAGAGGGTTCCATCAGCACAGACGTGGTGAGCGAGGTCAGGGTGGGGGAGGGGTTGTGAGCAGGGAGCGGTCAGCTGGGCGTGGGCTCACGGATGGGTTGGACTGAAGGAGGGGGCTGGGGAAGGGGTGAAGGTGGGGGGCCCGAAGTCATTTCGGGTGAAGGAAGAGTGGGCTGGGGGATGCTCATGGTTCGAGGGGAGGGTGCGCGCCGTGACCGGGCCGGGCTTGGAGTCGTGCAGGAGTGTGGCTGCCTCCCAGGGAGGAGTGCCAGGGGCTGTGGGGGAGGTCTGGGGGTGCTGACGGGGCAAGGGCTGTGAAGACCCGCCTCCAGCAGTTGGAGGGAAGGCTCCAGCGGTGGATTTATAGGGTGAGGAGGACCGGGATTGCAGAGGAGGAGAACCCAGGGTGTGGGCGGCCTTGGCGGGTCACGAGAGGCCCCCCCTCTCTGTTGTTAGGCCAAGGTGGCTCGCACACGAGGAGGGAGGAGGGGGCTGCTGGCTCTGCCGTCTTTGACTGCGGCCCCTGGCACCAGGAAGGGGTGCATCAGCCCTTCAGCACCTTGCAAGGTCACTGCTAAACCCTGGGGCGTGCTGAGAGCTCGTGTGGGCGGCTTCCGGTGTTGGTGGGACACTGGAGGGCCCCTCTTCTGTGGACGAAGCGGGGGCGCTGATCTTCCCTGGTCAAGCGGCCCCTGGGTCTGACCCTGGCTTTTGCCCCACTGTGCCCACATCACGGGTGTCACCCTTTTCTCATGAGGTGAGCCCGCACCCCGAGATGCAGGTTCCAGGTTTGGCTTTTGTTGCCATGAGAGAAGAAACCAGACGCCCTCCAGGTAGCAGATCGAAACAACACACCTGTTGTCTGCCCTCAGTCTGGCCTCAAAGAAACAACAACCCCCCCGAGAGAGGAACGCCGAAATCCACTTCAGAGCCCCCGGCTTTGGGTGGGAACCCCGAGCAGGCCCTCCCTACCTGCTGTGAGGCCGCGGGAGGGGACAGGATGAGGGACAGGTGAGCAGCCTTTGTCTCAAACCGGCTGGACGGCAAACGGCGCCTTGGGGATTCAGCCACAGCTGGCATCACGGGCATCGCGGGCATCGTGGGCTGTGCCAACCACCCTGGCAGGGCGTTGCCAGAGGGAACTGGAGGTGTCTCCCCGTCTCCCTGGGACCCTGGGGTGCACTGATGTGAGCTGGCACAAACCCGTGGCAAGCTCTAGTCCCTCCTGGCGCTGGATTGGTCTTTAGCTGCCTGTCCCCGAGGCACCAGGCATCAGGAACTACCGTCTCCTCCCCTGTGGGCTTGGCAGACCCTCCTAGGCCAAGTCCACGGTCCTCTGGGCCCTCCACCCACTGTCCATCAGGCTGGAGCCCAGTCCGTCTGGGCCCGCCACCTCCTGTCCGAATGACCTCGGCTGGGCTTGTTAGTCAGCCCCTCTGTCCCTCAGGGTCCTCATCTGTGGAGGGCCGGCAGGGGTGTCCCTCGCAGGCTGTGTCAAAGACGGAAGGGATGGTGCCGGGGAGGACAGCCACATCTGCTGCCCACCGTGAGCCCAGAGGCCGGTGGTGTTGAAGAGCGCCACGTGCCTCTGGAGCCTTATCTCCCCGCACACCCTGCGTTTCTGTGTCCCGGGTGGACTAGCAGGTCCTCAAGTTCATGTTCACCTCGAACCTCCACACTATTTGGAGGCAGAGTCTGTGCAGATGTGATCGCGATAAGCTTTGGGATGAGCTCATCCTGCATTGGAGTGGGACCCCACCCAACAACGGGGTCCTTTTAAGAGGGGAATTTGGACAGACACACCTTGGGAGGAGGCCCTCTGATGACCAGGCAGAGACCAGACCCGCCAGCCAAGGATTTCCAGCAGCCGCTGGCCGCCAGGAGAGGTGTGTGACAGAGTCTTCGTCCGAGCTTCAGGAGGAACCACCCCAGGACACCTGACCTCAGACTTCTGGTCTCCAGACTGAGAGGATGATTGCTGGCTAAGCTGCCCCGTCTGTGTGCTTTGTTACAGCAGCCCCAGGATCCTGACACAGCCTCTCGCCTGTCACGTGCCAGGCCTCACCTCTGTTTTGCTGCACTTTTTTTTTTCTTCAA
>CM052807.1:117173250-117184314 GCA_028533885.1 Nasua narica | reverse complement strand
CCCCCCCCCCCCCCCCCCCCCCCCGCCCACGAATGTTTATCTGGCCGCTTCTGAGTGCCAGCAGCTGGTACGGCAGGACCGAGGCCTGAAGGCCCTCAGTCCTCATGGGCTCACAGGAGACATGTAAACACAGTCAGGTCGTGCCCCTCTTGGGTGGGAAAGTGGGAATGTGGCAGAGCATGGATGGGGGACATGGAAGGCCCCCGTGATGGGACCTGGATGGCTGAGGGAGTACCCACCAGCCGACAAGGAGGTCATCACTCCGGGCAGAAGATGTGCAAAGGCCCTGGGGCAGGAAGATCATATAGGACTCCCAGATGCAGTACAAGGTGTGGGTTTTATTCTGGAAGCCACTGGGGGCCCCAGGGACCTGGTGGGATGAGGTGGGCATTTTAGGATGCCTGCAGTGTGAGGACCACGGGGGAAACCGAGGCAGCTGCAGGTCAGCCCACATTCCAGGGAGGGGAATAAACACTCCTCTTGGTGGGGAGGGGCCTGTTTGGGGGGAGGAAAGGAAAAGGATGGTGCCTTGCCACATGGGCTTTGTGACTTCTTTTGCCTTCATTTACTTCTGACTGTGGTGGCCCCAGGCCCTTTGAATGGGAGCTGCGGACCCTGCTCTGTTGCGGCAGTGTGCGCCTTTCCCTTGCAGGCTCCCCACACCGAGGCCACACCAGGCCTGCTTCCACTTTCTAAATTCAGCCCTGCGTGAGGACAAGCTGGAACAACGGCAGGGCGCCCGGTGCCTGGCCTCCCCAGCCAGGCTGCTGTCAGTGGGGCAGAAGCCGGGCCCCCTCCAGCTGTGAAGTGGGGGATGCTGGTTTCCTCCGTATCTGAGGATCTCAGGTCTGCCACGGCCGTCAGATGGGGCACCCGGAAATACTGTGACTTGGGGATACTTAACGTTTTCTTGTTGGGACAAGTTTTGTGACTCAGGGTCCTTCCCGAAATGGTGTATGGCCCTCCAGTGCCTAAGAGAAACAGTATCTCTTAGGCAAGTATCTCTTGTAGGGGTCCACAAGCTTCGGTGCATCTGTCCCCCTGATTTGGGGCTTTGTGGGTCTTTGCTGGGGCCACAGTGACAAGGTGGCCCCTGGGTTTTGCCATGTGACTTGTCCTCTCAGTGATCCTGGTTTTCTAGAAACAAGTGGGGAGGGGTCCTCCTGTGGCTCCTGTGCTCTGCGGGAGCACCGTGAGGCTGTAAGCTACGAGAGGGTAGGGGGGGTCCCCCCCGAGGCTCACTGGCCTACACAGACGGCTCTGTGCCCCATGGACCTGGGGGTGCACTTGGGGGGGGTACAGGCTGGGAGCACATCGGGGAGCAGATGGGAGGATTGGGCAAAGCTGCAGGGACGGAGAATCTAAGCTAAGCCAGAAGGGTGTGAACCTTGCCAGGTTTTTCTCAAGGTCCCGTAGCACGTTTGGGGTAGGGCCTGGGAGGCAAGTGAAGGCCCCCTGGGTGGGGTGGCTGCACCTGTTGGGGTGCTGGGGAGGCTAATGGTGCCACCCTAGGGCTACCTGGGGAGAGCCCCCGTGGGCAGCCAGAGGATAGCTCCTCTGACTCTGGGCTCAGAACCAATGGTGTGCTCAACGTCGTAACCCAAATATTCCACTCTTTCTGGTCTCACAGTCCTAACTCCCTCGAGTCATGGTTTGCTTACCTTTGTTGGTGAAGGTGCACTTTGTCGTGTGTGTCTTTCTAAAGCAGCATTTGCTGAGCATCTCCCATGTGCCGGGCTCGTAGGGAAGCATAGGGTACAGCCAAGGGAAGACAAACGCTCAGCGTAGTGTAGACCAAGGTCCGTACCTGGATGGCACCCTCCTGGACACTGTGGGGTCTGAGCTAGGCTGGGGATGGGTGGGATTGGCCGGGGTCTTTCTTCCAGGGTCTGGAACAGGTGCAGAGGTGGTAAATGGGGCTTGGTGTCCCCATGGGTCTGGAGCAAAGCATGTGAGGTGGGGGGCTCAGGCGGCACAGGGCTGGGTCCTGGGTGGTCCTGGGATGTCCTGCTGAGTGGTTGGGGGCCCATGGGGTTCTGTTGAGCAAGACAGACTCAACAGGAGCTGTGCTTTGGGGAGCCGGGTGTGGAGGGAGAATGGGGGCTGGGAAGCAGGGGTCAAGGGGGAGGTCACGGGCGGGGTAGGGTGTGGGGTTTGGGGGGGCTTGGGCTTGCCTCTGCAACAGAGTGCATCCGAGGCTGTTTCCAGGGGGGACTGGAGGGGCCCAGGACCCCGAGTGACACCGACCCCGCCTTGTGTCCACAGATGGTGTCCACAGCGTGGCCGCGCTCTGCACCCTGCGGGTTACCATCATCACGGACGACATGCTGACCAACAGCATCACTGTCCGCCTGGAGAACATGTCACAGGAGAAGTTTCTCTCCCCGCTGCTGTCCCTCTTCGTGGAAGGCGTGGCCACGGTGCTGTCCACCACCAAGGACGACGTTTTCGTCTTCAACATCCAGAATGACACGGACGTCAGCTCCAACATCCTGAACGTCACCTTCTCGGCCTTGCTCCCAGGCGGCGTCCGCGACAAGTTTTTCCCGTCAGAGGACCTGCAGGAGCAGATCTACTTGAATCGGACGCTGCTGACGGCCGTGTCCACGCAGCGCGTGCTGCCCTTCGACGACAACATCTGCCTGCGGGAGCCCTGCGAGAACTACATGAAGTGCGTGTCCGTGCTCAAGTTCGACAGCTCGGCGCCCTTCATCAGCTCCACTACCGTGCTCTTCCGGCCCATCCATCCCATCACCGGGCTGCGGTGCCGCTGCCCGCCGGGCTTCACGGGCGACTACTGCGAGACGGAGATCGACCTGTGCTACTCCAGCCCCTGCGGCGCCCACGGCCGCTGCCACAGCCGCGAGGGCGGCTACACCTGCGAGTGTCTGGAGGACTTCACGGGTACGCGGGGCTCCCGGGGGCGGGGCGGTGCGGTCCATGGGGCGGAGCTGCGGGGGGAGCAGCGTGGGCCGTGGGGCGGGGCTCCCGGGGCGGGGCGGGGCGGGCCATGGGGCGGAGCTCCGGGGGGGGTGGACAGAGTGGGCTGTGGGGTGGGGCTCCCGGGGCGGGGCGGGCCGGGCCGTGGGGCGGGGCTCCCGGGAAGGGGCGGGGCTGCGCGGCCCTGACGTGGGGGGGCGGAGCTCCCGAGGCGGGGAGGCAGGCGATGGGGCGGGGCTCCAGGGGCGGGGCTGCGCGGCCTGTGATGTGGGGGTGGGGGAGTGGCATCTCCTCTGGCTTGCGGGCAGGTGGCGGGCTTCCCGCCAAGCGCCCCAAGGTCGCTGGGGACCCCTCGTGATTGGAGTCAATCCTTTTTTTTCCCTAAGATTGTATTGATTTGTCAGAAAGAGCAGGAGCAGGGGGAGGGATAGAGGGAGAAGCAGGCTCCCCACTGAGCAGGGAGCCGGATGCGGGACTCCATCAGGACCTGAGCCGAAGACAGAGGCTTAACAGACTGAGCCCCCTAGGCGCCCCCGGAGTCATCCTCTTGGTGAGGGAGATTATAGTGTGAGAGCCACCTAAAAACCCCACATGGGACGAGACATGCACCCCTCTAAGTGGCTTCAAACCGGGAGGACTTGCTTCCGGTTTTCAGGTTGATTGGTTCTTGTAAAGTGTCACTGGGGGAGGCGGTAATCGTTAGGGTCGGGAGAGACGGGGTTTGTCTTTCATGCCCATTGCCCCCAAGGAGATGACTCATCTCTGCCTTGAAGGTACCCTTGCCTCGAGACATCCTGGCCGGGCCCAAGGATGACTTAATTGCTCCACAGGCAGCCCACGATTGTTCTGGAAAACACGGAGGCAGAGCAATACAGAAACACACGACGTAGCCTTGGCCTTCTATCGTGGGTCACGTAAGATTACGGCCCGTTTGAGAAACACATTTCGGGGGCCCTGATGGTGTGCAGCCTGGTGTTCGAGAAGGTTTTCTGGGGTCAGGCGGGACCTCACTCTTGCCGGAAGTGGCTTTGCGATTCTAGTGCGGACTGTGGCCTCAGCTCTGCTGTTGGGTTTTAGCAGCCGAGACGTCGTCGTCTGCTTGTGTGGGATGGGACACAGTTCACGGGCTTAGAACAGGGCTTTAGGGTATTAGCTGCTATTTATGAAGCAGGAGGAGAGTATCCGGGGTGGGGGAGGCTCAGCGAGGAGGACGGCTGTTCCCGGGGCTCTGCATCGGAAGAGGAGGGAGACAGGGCGTTTGGCAGCCCGCCGGCGGAGATGGGGTGTGCGCCCCGGTTGCTGGGTCTGAGCCCCCGCCTAGCCACAATCCCGTGGTACTGCGCGGCGAGAAAGGCACCTGATTACCTGCCCTGTGTCCTCCCCTCCCCAGCCCGTCTGGGCTTGGCTGTCTGTCCTTCTGTCCCATTGGGTCCCAGAGGTGTCTCCCTCTCTGTCTCCCTGAGAGGTCGCCCTGAATTCCTGGCTTTGCTGGGGCATGGTGGTAAGTGGGAAACGAAGGCTTAGGAGACCCCCGGGCCCCCCACTTTCTGCCGACATAGTTGGGGCTCTGGTTGTGCCACGAGGCCTGGACCGGGCTCCCCTCTCCCCCTCCCTGCCCTGAGTTGTCTCGGGAGCTCCGTGGAGCTCCAGCACGTGGTGGTGGCAGGTGCCTGCCTCTCCTTCCCCATTCACTGTGGTGAGCTGGCCTCTCGGCCTCTTCTGCAGTGGCTTACCAGGCATGCCAGCTGGTAGTGATGGGGCAGGCTCCCCTGTGATCTGCTGTCTCCTGTCCCCTCCCCTGCACATGGCCTTGACCAGGAGAGTGCTTCCTCCTGTGACTCCTGCTTGATGGAGAAGCTGTGGTGGCCCCAGACGCTGAGGTTCTCTGGGGACCCAGCCGGTGTACAATTACTCCCTTGCTCCATAAGTATTGAGTGCCCACTGTATGCCTGTCCAGTGCACACATCAGACCTGCCCCTACCCAGTCGGGCAGGCCACCCGTGGTTGTCTGTGCAGCTTGGTCTTTCTGGGATCGAGACAGGTGGTGATGGGGATCAGGTAGAGGATAGCCCCTCAGGCACCCTCCACATGCTGGCAGAGGCCTGGGGTGGGGTCTAAGGTGGTCCTGGAGACCAGCGTCACCTCGAGGGCCACAGCAGGCCTGGGTTCCGGAGGTCCTGGGCATAAGCATGGGGCCATGTCTGGGCTGCTAGGGACCTGTGGGCCCTCTATTCCCTCCCACGAGAGTTTGTCCTGCTGAGGGGAAGGGACATCCAAAGTTCTTGGATTTTGTTTTCATCACGGGAGTCATTGCTAGAGAAAAAGTAACTGTGAACAGCCTGATACGTCATCGCCAGGAGACCCACTAAGATGCCACAGTGGGTGGGGGGTCATTTGAGTGTCTCTGGCCCTAAAATCATCACTTGTGTTTCTCTCGGAGAGAAGACAGACTCAGACTGATTGATTTTCCTCGGTGCCCCTTCCTCGGGGTCTCCCTGTCTCCCTTTGAGGCCCCCCTTCTCTTGCGGGCGGTAATTGTGCTCATTTGCTGGCGCTGAAGGCAGGCCTGTCGTCACCAGGGTTTGATTACCTGTTCCCCGGTAAGCCGAGCCCCGGCCGCGGCGGGGAAGCTGGACTCGGCCCAGGGCCCCCGGAAGATGCCGGCTTCCTGTGTGCTGCTGAAGGACGGAGTCGGCCACACGAAGGGGGTGTCTGTTCATCTCAGGAGAGGCTCCTGAGTCTGGGAGAACACCCCTGGCAGCTCTCCTGCATTTTTCTTAAATCCACCCCGGCTCAGAGCCCCAGGGACGGAAGTGCCATCGTCGCAGGGGAGCCTGGCCCCACTCCCCGAGGAGCTGGACAGGATGGTGGATGGCGTCGTGCACACCTTCTCCTGGATTCCTCCTGAGCCTCTCACACGCCATTGAATGAGCCTTCCCCTGCTCTGGGAAGGTTCTGGAAGGTTTCCCGACTTCCTTGGTGCCGTGTTTGTGGGTCAGCAGCTCTGCTGTCATGTCGGGTGGAGATTCCTTATTTCTGGGCCTCTCAGGACAGTGACAGCTTGCGGCTAACCGTCCTGAGCCTTCCGTGTGCTGTGCTGTTCTAGATGATTCCACGTGTGGTACCCCAGGCCCCGCGTCAGCAACAGTCCCGTTTATAAGTGGGGTGACTCGGGTGCAGAATGGAACAGTGTCTAGCCCTGTGGTTCTGACTGGGGGATTCTGCCCCCGGGGACATCTGGTGCTACCTGAGGACATTTTTTTTTTTTAAGATTTTGTTTATTGGTTGTAGAGAGAGAAAGTATGAGCAGGGAGGGGGCAGAGGGAGAGGGAGAATCCCAAGCAGACCCCACCCTGAGCATAGAGCCTGACGCAGGATCTCCATTCCACGACCCTGATCATGATCTGAGCCGAAGTCAAGAGAACGCTCAATGTAATTCGCCACCCAGGTGCCCCCCGAGGACATGTTTGGGGCAGGTGGGTGGATGCCAGTCGTGCTGCCCAGCGCCCCCCAGCGCCCAGGACCCACACCAGGAGCCGTCCTGCCAGCGCGTGTATGCTGGGGCGGAGGAGCCCACGGCGCGGGGACCCAGGGTGCCAGCCCAGCGCTCTGCTTCTGGGCTCCGGCTCGCCCACCCGCTGGACTCGTCAGGGGCGGCACGGCCAGGGACCTGGCCTTCCGGCAGGCGTGTCCCAGCTTGTCGTAGGAAGTGCCTCGCACGTGCAGCACGCGGAGGGTTGAAAGTGCAGCACGATGGCGGGGAGGGGGGTGGGGGGAGCGCAGTGACGCTGAGCAGGCCAGCCGCCTGGAGAGGCCGTCAGCCTGCTGCCTACAGGGCCGGCAGGACGCTGTTCCTTCCCAGAGACACCGGACCCGATTAACTCAGGGCCTGATTCTAAATCCTGGTGCTGCCGCCTCGGTGTCTGTGCCCTCCTCATACCCTCACCTGCTGGTGGGGCGACGCTCGCTGACAGTGGCCGTGATGGTGGCACTGGCGGAGCGCTCCAGCCTAGCCCTTTTCCCGTGTCTTTGACAGCCCCATGGGGTATGGGGACCATCGTCATCCAGTTTTCGGAATACCACAGGGCAGAGCTGGGTGGAGGGCCCAGGGATCTCCGTCCTGGACTCCTGTGCTGCCCAGGCCAGGCTTGTCCACCCCCTGTCCCTCCTTCCTGGGCTCACAGGAGATAACCCCCCCTTGTCCCCTGGGACCAATCAGCAAGCACGTCCTGATGATTGTGCCTCCACGTCCCGTCCCCTTCTCTCCAGCACACCTGGGAGTCACCGTCCCTGGGGGTCACCGTCGCTGGGAGTTGCCACCCCTGGGGGTCGCTGCCCCTGGGGCGGGGGGCCTTAGCCCTGCACCTCCTGCCCTGCGAGCCGCTCTCTGCGGAGTGCTCCGAGGGGCCGGTGACAGGTGCCCTTGGTCATGTCAGTGCTGCTTAGGCCTTCCCAGGTCCCTGCTGCTCTCGTGCATAGTTGGTCGCCTGGGTCTACCATGTCTCCGATGGCCCTTTGCTGGCCTTCCGGAAGCACAGCTGTTTTCACTGCAGGCCCTGCGTGGGGAGTGCACATCCCCCACATCTTCCCATCTGTGCCCCTCATCGCAGCCCCTCCCCCCGGGTCTGCTTGGTGCCGTCTGCTCCCTCCTCAGTTCTGGGCACACAGAAGGTGCTTAATCAGTACCTGTGCACAGATGATGGGGTCGGGGTGACGGGGCCCAGCCCGCTCGTCCATGCAAGCCAGAGGAGACGTCCTGGGGGTTCTTTCTGGATCGTGCTCCAAGCAGTGCCTTTGCTGCTTTTGTCACTGAGCTGGAGGGGACAGGAGAGTCCCTTCTCGGGGGTGGGAGAGAGCGCCAAGGTATTTGTGACCCTGCCCTGCTGGTGGG
This sequence comes from Nasua narica, assembly GCA_028533885.1. NCBI lineage: Eukaryota > Metazoa > Chordata > Mammalia > Carnivora > Procyonidae > Nasua > Nasua narica. The sequence continues at coordinate 117,176,483 of CM052807.1, read as the reverse complement.
ACGGCTGGCCATGCTCCTGTTCTCACCACACAGCCCTGCGCTAATGCACGAGTGTCTTCTCATGAGCTGCCAGGAGATCTAAGGTCTCAGATGAACGTCTGGCCGTGGGGTGCGTTCCTGAGAATGTGGCAACTTTGATATCATGGGGATGGGGTGGGGGGAGCGTCTCCTGTTGGAGAGGAGGCCCGGCGGTGGCCACGCCTGGACTGGGATCATCGGGGTGCCCCTCCCCCACCCTTGTCGCTCTGGCCGAGTCTTCTGCTTAGGATCCTGTTTATCCTGGAGCATGTGATGGTAGATCCCCGGGCTGCCTGCCCGAGTTCGAAGGGTGTGTCAGCGAATCCTGGAGAACGGCTCTGCTGCGGAGCGTGAAGCCCGTGGGTGTCCCTGGGCTTCGGCGTCCACGCTGTGGACCCGGCCTTATAACGGGGCTCCTCCGCTGAGAGTTAGCCTGCTCTGGGGGTGAGTGGGTCAGTGGCCACTTAGGAGGGTCTCGGTGATGCTGGCTCTTTGTGCTAACAGCTCCTGGGTGGAATGTCCCAGTCGTCCTGTGCAAGGGTCTTCCAGGGACCCTGACTGTTCCCCGTGGTGGCCCCCAGTCCCCTATGGGGAGCTGTCCAGGCCCAGGGCATTCTGTATAAATTCAAGGCCAGAGAAACTGCTGTTTTAAAAACCTAAGCATCTTTTCTGCTAAGAAAAATGTTTAAAATCAATTCTGGCCCTTCTTGGATTCTGTTGTTAAAAAAACGCATGTTTTTCCACCTGCACATTTTATCTCCAAGTCTCTTGTTGGTGTCATGATGCTGCCGTCATCCCGTGACACGAACGGGCCGCACGGTCCCAGGCCGGGACCCCGTGCGCTTGCACACACACACACACACACACACACACACACACACAGCGCGGGGGAGGGGGGCTCCCCAGCCCTGGCTGAAGTCCCGGGGTTAGAGTCCCCTCGGAGTCATGGGCGAGGCGGGTTTGGTCCTTAAACCAGAGGGTTCCTCGTCATTCAAAACGAGAATCATGGCGGGCCCGTCAGGAAATCTCGGGGCAGAAACGGAGTCCTCTCCCCGGAAAAGGTGCTCTTCGGGTGGGTGGGGTCGCTGGGAGCGCCTCTCTCACCCTCTTGCTTTGGCTCTTTCTCCAGACCCCAGGGTGTTTCTGTCGCCCGCTACTGCACAGCTGGGTCTCGCCGCCCTTCCGGGCGACTTTGTTCTCCGTAACCTCGTGTACGGGGGGCCCCGTGTGGGTAGATGGAGCCAGGGGTCTCGTGTTCGTGGAATTCGTGGTGTCCTCCTCTCCCGGGCTGCGTGGCCTCGGGGGTGAGGACGATCGTCAGGCTGACCCTGCGTCCCCCCTTGGGCTCCTGTTAGCTCCCTGCGGGCGGCCGCACAAAGGAGCCCGTGCTGGGGGGCTGGAAACCTCGGTAACCTGTTGTTTCACGGTTGTGCGGCCCCAAGTCTGAGGCCTGGTGGGGGGCGGCCCACACTCCCTCTGGAGGCCCGAGGGGAGGCTCCTTCCTGCCTCTCCACTTCTGGTGCCCCACGTGGTCCTCGGTGTTCCTGAACTTGTCTATGGCGCTTGTCCCTGGTCCTCGCCCTGCGTGTGGGCTGGGTCTGTGTCCCCGTTGCCGGCTCGTTGAAGGACAACAGCGCTGGGATTAGGATCCTCTCTCCTTTAGCGTAATCTTGTTTTAACTTGATCACGTCTGCAAGAACTTATTTCAGAATAAGATCGCAGCCGCAGGTGCCCAGGGATTTCAGGAGTCAGATGTATGATTTGGGGGCAAGGGACACAATTCCACATGCTTCCGGGCTGCTGGTGATCGGCAGTGGTGTCCCCCTCTTGTCAGCCTGCTTGTCGAGGGCCCGCTGGGGGCACAGGACCCTCCTGGGCAGGAGGCAGGCTCCTGTGGTTTGTTTTCCTCTCAGTGACCTCAGCCCTGTGGCACCACGGTCACTCCCGGCCAGCCTCCAGGTGGTGGCAGGTGAGCCGGGCGTGGGGCACGAGCTGGCCAGGAGCAGAAATGTGAACAGCATGGCCGAGTGCGGCTAGCGATGTGGCCCGAGGACGTGCCTCCTGCAGGCCCGGCCCCCCTGTGCCATCACACCACGCCGTCGGGGGGCGGGGAACGAGGCTCCGGGAGAGCAGAGGTGGGGCTCGCCCGGTCTCCCCTCAGCCACGCTCCCACCGCGGCTACACCAGCTCCCACAAACGAGTGGCTGAAAGGGCCCGGGCTTATTCTCTCAGGGCTCCTTCCGCAGGCTGAGGGGAGGACCTCCTTTTGCAGCATCCAGCATCGGCCTGGACTCCTCAGCCCCTTCCTGAGAGGGAGAAGGGGAGAGAGAGGGAAGCTACGTCCTTGCTGTGCAGGGAGTCCGACATGGGGCTCGATGTCACGACCCTGAGATCATGACCTCAGCCGAAATCAGGAGTCGGGTGTTCAACCGACTGAGCCACACAGGACGTGGACATCTTTGGGGCTTGTCGTTGTGCTGACGTACCCCTGCCCCCAGCGACACCTCGCCCCACTTGGCCCCCAGCAGCTATCTGAGGCAGGAGGGAGCGAGTGAGGCCTTTTTGCCGTGGCACCCCCGTGGGGGTCAGCTGCCCCCCGCTCTCGTCTCTCCGGAGATGCAGCACAGGCCCGGGGCTATCAGGAGCTGCTGGGAAGTCCCACTTGCATCCCTGACCTGTGTGTGGCAACCCCAGACCTCCCCAGGGAGAGTGGTTTCTGGTGGCATCCACTCTGCATAGGCCACGGCGGAGCCCTTTCCCCGGGTGGACAGACGGCCGGCTCTCTGCTGTGCCCCCTGTGGGGCGGGACGGTAAGGAAGGCAGGGCTCGTCCCGGAGCTGCCGGGCGCAGCTGGGGGTGGGGAGTGTGTTCAGCAGGGCTCTGGGGCTCTTCTGCTGACTCTGAGCGATGAATCACGGAAACGTGTTCTTTCTGGACATCGATCTTTCCCAAGGAACTGTCCCGGCTCCCCAGCACCCTGCAGGAAGTGGAATTCGAACCGTCTGGGGACTGAGTGGCTGTGTATATGGACGACGGAGGTTTCTGCCAGCATTCCAGCTGCGTTTGGACACGTTTGCTGTTTGAAAACTGGCACGGTTCCCCTACAAACCGATAAAGTGGGGGAGACCCCCCTTCCCGGCCTCGAGGCATGCAGAGGCCAGCCTTCCCTTCCACCACCAGGTTCTGCTCCACGGCCAGCAGGATCATGCCTGACT
>CM052807.1:117126177-117172750 GCA_028533885.1 Nasua narica | reverse complement strand
CGCATGAGGCCTCCGGTCCCAAGAAGTCCGTTAATAATAGGGAGTCAGCAGTAACAGCGGGCCGGGTGCTCAGCTGAGAGCTTTACAGAATCTGCTCATTTCACCTTGACACCAGCCCCCTGTCAGCCCCCTCGGGACTAGGGATCGCTTCAGGGCAAGACCCAGAAATCCTGCCTCCAGGGAGGGATTTACAGCCAGGGAAACTGAGGCACTGATCGGGAGCCTGCTGGGGACAGCAGGTCCGTCCCTGGCAGCGGTGCTGCAGGGGGGCTGAGGGGTGGGTGGAGGGCAGTGCATAGACCCTGGGTGGGAGGAAGGAGGGATGGGCCAGTTTTCTTGGGGCTTAAGCATTTCTGATGTCCCCCTCCCCTTTTCAGAGAACCCTGTCCCTTCTCTGTGCTTCTCCTGGGAGTGGAGCTTCTGACAGGAACCACACGTCGGGCCGTGTCTGTTTTGTGCAGCGGCAAGACGCCTTTCGGTGACCTGACCCGCACTCTGGGGACGGGTCGGTGGGCCAGGGGTTGGCTTCAGGTTCCGCGTCCTCGTGTGTGAGGACCTGTCTCTGAAGCCGTCATGTGGTGGAGCTTCTGGGCCCTGTGCCCCCTCCTGCCGCTCTGCCCTCCGCACGCCTCACTGAACTGCGGTCCTGCCTCAACGTCCGGCCTCGGGGGGCCCATTACGCTGCCCCCCCACCCCGGGCCTGCTCCCCTCGCTGCCTTTGCAAGCTCTCATTTTTTTAGTTCAAAGCCCTTAGCTCTGTCTAGGACTAGAAGGGAATTGTCGTTTTGTCTATCGAACAACCGAAGTCCTCAAATTTGTAAACGCCCTCCCCCTCGTGGGGCCCATCCCCAGCCCTCCCCCCGTCCCAAAGGTCTGCGCCCCTGTCGTCTGTCTCCAGTCCCGGGCAGCCCCCGGGCAAGTTCCGACGCCGGCTCTTGGCAGGCGCTGGTCCGAATTCCCGGCAGCGTCTCCCTGCTTCCAGTCCCGCCCCTCCGCTCCCGTCCTGCTATGACCGTCACACGCACGTGTGCACACGCCCACCCTCCACGGCGCACACACGCATGCACATATACACATGTGTACACACAACCCACGCGCACATGTCCCATACCACACACGACGTACACATCACACGCACACTCACCACATGCACACTTGCACACACTCCCCACTCTGCTTCCCCGGTCTTGCTCGCCCGCCGGTTCTCTCTCTAGTGAGGCCAGGGCGCTCGGCCACCCCTTCCTCATTCACAGACCTCCTGCCCCAGAGTGGCGTCCTGATGGCCAGGACCTGGGCCCTCCTGCCCTCGGCTGGGGCCCTTTCTGGGGCTGAGTGGTCGCCCTGCCGCTCACAGCACGACCCCCCCACACTTGGGCAGAGCCCAGCTTGAAGGCTTCCGCACCCAGGCACAACTCCTTCTTCCATTTTTGTTATGTACAAAAAGTGGTATGTTTTATACCCTGTGCCAGGCCTTGGTTTCCCTGTCTGCAAAATGGTGACATTGAAGAGTCCCCCTACCTGGTGCTGTGGGCTTTAGAGCAGCAGGGAAGCAAGTGCGGGGCTTGGCCAGCAACCCCCCCCCACCCCCCCGTGGCCATGTCTTCCTAGTGGTTACCTTGCAGGTGTGCCCTGGCCTCCAGCCCTTCCAGACTGGGACTTCTCCAGGGGATTCAGTCCCCTCAGACGGAGTCTCTGTGGCTTTGACACCGAGGGCTGGGGGCCCTGGGCAGCATGTAGTGTCCCCTCACTCCAAGCCCCAAGCCTGGTGTGGGACAGGCATCCCGTCACAGGCGTGTGCGTGAGGCCGTGGGGCTGGAGGGGTGGAGGGGCCTTTTGTTTCATAGTTAAGAATGGTTTCACGTGGTGGGAGTTTGGGGTTCTGCCTTTGTGGCCGTGAGCAGGAGGGCGAGCCTGGGTCCCTATCCTGCAGGGGGTTCCTGGTGTGGGGTGTGCATTATTGAGCACGAATATCCGTTTGCCCAGGTGAACCCGATCCTTTGTGCGGGGGTGGGGCACACGGAGGAGGGAGAATCGCCCCAGAGTTGGAGTGGCCCAGAGCAAACGTTTAACTCTAAGCAGGGTGTTGGGATGGGAGAAGCCTACACTTTGTTTGAGTGAGAATTCCCAGAAAAGGGAAGGTGATGTTAACTCTGGATGGGCATCTGGGAACACTTGGATTTCATCCTTTTTTTTTTTTTTTTTAGACTTTATTTATTTAACAGAGAGGAGAGAGATCACAAATGGGCGGGGCGGCGGGGGGGGGAAGCAGACACCCCGCTGAGCAGAGAGCCCGATGCTGGGCTTGATCCCAGAACCCTGAGACCATGACCTGAGCCGAAGGCAGAGGCTCTAACCCAGTGAACCACCCAGGCGCTCCTTGGATTTCATCTTAATAGTTGTTTCTTTTAAGAGTTGTATTAAAACTTAAATATATAGGGCTCACTAAATTCGATCCAAGTTCGTTCCCTAAAGTAGGATGATTTTTATTTTTATTTTATTTTAAAAAGATTTTATTTATTTATTTGACACAGAGAGAGATCACAAATAGGCAGAGGCAGGCAGAGAGAGAGGGGAAGCAGGCTCCCCGCTGAGCAGGGAGCCCGATGCGGGGCTCGATCCCAGGACCCTGAGATCATGACCTGAGCCAAAGACAGAGGCTTAACCCACTGAACCCCCCAGGTGTCCCAGCAGGATGATTTTTAGCGTTAAAATCGATCCTATTACATCTCTTCTGAGGTCTGTGCTCTGGGATGTCAAGTTGGAAGCTTGAAATGGGCGTGGAGATGGGAGAATGCTACACATCAGGACCCCCTCCCCCCAGGCCTGGCTCCTGGGACTGGCCGGCACCCCACGGCATGGGACAACATTGCAGGGAAAGCGCTCCCGGATTATCATGTAGCATCATGAGCCACAGTGGCCGCTGTGGGAAGCGCCCTCAGGAAACCCAGGGTCACTGAGCGGAGGTCTAGACCCCCGACAGGGGAAGCTTTCCCAGCTCACCCAGGTCGTCGGAACCCCAGACAGATCTCTCATTGGCCTCGTCTCGAAAAGGCGTGTTTAACTATAAAAGTAATTCTTTGTTCATTACATCAACATTTTCCCAACACCGTTCGAATCAGATATGTGAATTATGTAGGTTTTACAATTTCGTGCAAGCATTAATCACTGGCTTGGACCCTGGGAAATCTTGGCATTTCATGATTTCATTTCAGGAGCATTTGCCGCGTCCCTGCTGTATGCTGGGCATTCATTGGCCGCCCCCTCTGTGTCTGGCCCCCTCTGTGCGCTGGACATTCTTAGGCTTTGGCTCCAACAGCCCCCGCCTGCGCCCTGGAGCCTGGGGAGACGGCCGGTGTCAGCCCGGACCCGGAACACACTCTCTAGACAGAAGAGTCTGGGCCCTTTAGTGCCTGCCATGGGACCCTGGTCCTGGTCAGGCGAGTGGGGGGTGGGGGGCCTTGCTAAGGGGACGTGCCCGAGATGGGGCTGCCTCCAGACCCAGAGACGCCACCCGCAGAGGTCAAGAGAGAGGCCCGGCCCCGAGGAAGACAGTCACCGGTGGGTTATCCTTGCTGGCCGTGAACACCCACCTAGAATGTTGGGGCCCCTGAATTAACCCGTTGCGTCCCCCCCACTGCCCCGTGAGGAGGGCGACCGTGAGGCCGGAGTGTGGGGCGTGCACTGGACAGGTGGTGTGCACGGGGGCCGGGGGGTGGCTAAGGGCCAGGCCCTGGGGCCGAGCGGGGTCTTTGGAGCTGGTCCCCGGCAAGGCCAGCCTTCTGGAATGCTCTGTCTGGTGTTGCGTGAAGCACAAGCAGATTCGTAGGTCAGCGGGCGGCTGGCCTGGGTGCAGGGCGTCCGTGACGAGGTTGCTGTGATTGCGCAGATGGGGGAGCTGCATAGCCAGGGGTGCGGGTGGCCGTGCAGGTGTACGACATGGGACCTGGGAGGTGGCTGGGGGCATTGATGGGGAGGACGGGGAGGGAAGGAGGTGGCTCTGGGCTTGCCTGTCCTGGACAGATGGTGGGCCCTGGGGGATGGGGTTTGAGGTCTGGGCTTCCTGGGGTCGTGGTTGGGTTGATTGGGGGTGGGCCCCAGAGGATAGCGCCTGAGGCCTGACCACGGGGGTGGGGTGCTGGCCACAGCTGGCCTGGGTGCCGCCCTCTTGCTGGCCTTCCGACCAGGCTGGGGAAGAGCGCTCCCACGGGCAGAGATGCTGGAACGTCACTCAGAAGCTGGGGTGCAGCCCCACGGGGTCAGATGCCGCTTTCCTCGGCACTACGCGCTGAGGCCGAAATTTACTGCGATCGTAACTTTAGGGCAAACACGGAGAACTGCTGTAGTAGGTTACGTAGTGTCCTGACCCTCACAAATTTGCGTCTGGAGCCTCAGGGTGTGTCCTCATTTCAAGATAGGGTCTTTAGAGTTGGATTAGTTGATTTCTCAGGAGGAAATCGTCCTGGGGTTGGGGTCTGCCCTAAATCCAGGGATTGGGTGTCCTTGTAGGAGGAGGGGGGGTTTGGGGACACGGGGCAGATGTGCAGGTGGAGATGGAGGCAGACAATGTGGCCACAAGCCTGGGAGCTGCGGGAGCCATGAGAGTCAGAAGGTGCTAGAAGGATTGGGACCCTGCTCTGGAGCCTCAGAGGAAACCAGCCTTGCCCACACCTTAATTCTGGGCTTCTGGCCTACAGGACTGTGAGAGACTATGGATTCTGCGGTTTTAGGCCACCAAATTTGCCGTAATTTGTTCCAGCAGCCCTAGGAGATAAATGGTATTGGAAATTGAAAAAACAAAACAAAAACCTCAAAACTTTATGGTTAAATCAGAACTAACAGCTCCATGGAGACCTAGTTTTATGCATACCTTATTTAAAATAGCATGACCTGCAAGGAGAGGGACAAGGAGCACCCCGTGGTATTGGGCTCGACCTTTCTCTGGACAGCCAGATGGTCTGAACCCGCGAGTCCCCGTGTGGCCGTCCTTCCTGTTCCTCCGGGGGAAGGAAGTTTCTCCGCGGCCGTGGAAGACTCCCTGGCAGCAGGAATACCGAGCGGCAGGTCAAAGTCAGATCGTCCAGAGCGGCCGAGCTCTGTGGCAGGGGTCCTGTCCCCGGGCCGAGGAGGTGAGGGGCGGGGGCCCTCGGGCGAGGGGTGGGCTGAGGGCAGACCTCGTGGTCCAGGGCCACGCCGGGCTCGGCAGGGGCGGTGGGGGTGCGGGCTTCACACTCGGCAGGTGAACGTGGGAGTGCTTGGCCTGGCCCGCGTGGCGGGTTCTGGAACAGCTCCGGGCGGGCGCTGGGGGAAGGGCGTGCCAGGCTTCCCTTTGTTGGCCGTCACGGTTTGGGGAGCGCGCCCCGCCCTGTCCCCTCACGGCGGCTCATGCCCACCTGGAACTCGGAAAGCAAACACTCCCAGACGTCACATGCGTTTCTCGAGCGGAGATTAGAGAATTTGAAGTGTACGAAGGACAAACACCGTAAGCTAAGCGTTGAAAATGGGTGCAGAGAATTTAAGGCCGCAGGCTGTCCACCTGGAGGAGGCTGGGAGCACCGCTTCGCCGGTGTGAGGGCGTGAGTGTGCGGGGAGAGGGCGTGAGTGTATGAGCAGGTGTGCAACGGAGTGTGAGCATAGGGCACATGTGTGGATACACGTGGGGGTGCATGCACATGTGACCTCACGAGTGCACTCGTGATGTCATGAGCGCGTGTGTGTGAGGGCACATGTGTGTGTAGGGGTGTGTGCACGTGTGTGAGGGCACATGTGTGTGCATGGCGTGTTAGCACCATGTGTGAGGGTGCGTGTGTGTGACGTTATGCATGCATGTATGTAAAGGCACATGGGATGGATGTGTGTTTGCACATGTGTGAGGCTGCATGCATGTGATATGAATGTGCGCACATGTTAATCACAGGTTTGTTTTGCCTGTGCCCCCAAAATAAGCTCCTTTGAGCCTTCCGTCGGGTGACCCAAAGGCTGTCCTTACACTGGTCAGTGACTGCACTAAAGCCGCACGTCTGAGTCGCCTCCCTGAGAAACGCTCCGAGGCTCCGCGGCAGTCTGCCTTCGAGGAGCCACGCCTTGTGGGTAGGGGTGGGGGGCAGGGCTGTCGTCTGCTGACCCGCGTCCCCCCTCCCCCGACAGCTGGTCCTGGGCCATCTCCTCGCACACTGCTCGCAGGGTGGGACCAGCCCCAGCAGGGGTGGCTTCTCGGCTGGGGAGTTTCAAGGGGATGACCTGGGTGCAATCCCAGCTGGGGCACGCCGGGGCCGTGGTAGGATCCGTGTCCTCACACGCAGAGGCCAGCGAGCTCGCTGTGCATGCACGTGTCGGCGACGGGCCGTGTGAGCGCCTCGAGCTCCTGGACCCCGTGTACTCGGTGGGCGCTCGGCTCGCGGCACCCTGATCGTGGACATCCAGACTCCGGATCTGTGAGGAGCGAGTAGTGTTCAGAGCCACCGGGTCTGCGGTGTTTTGTTAGTTGGCCCGGCCAACTGAGAAGAGGCTGGGGGCCCTGGTGACAGCTGGTGCCGCGTGAAGGCCACCATTGGCGGGCACCGAGGTGTCCCAGGGGGTTCTGTGATCTGCACCCCGTCCTTCCGGCCCCCATCGGTAAGCGTGACCATCCGCGGATGGAACATTTCCGTGTGGCCCCAAACATATAAACAAAGGTGAACCTCGAGCAGATGGGCGTTGCCGATGAGACGCTAACAGACGATGACCCTCCCCAGAGGTAAACACACAGAGAACCCCTCTGTCGTTGGCCGGAAATGGAAACTCTTGAGGGGTGCTCACATCTAGTGCCGCTGGGGGCATGTGCATTCTGCCTCCTGTTTGAAGAGCAGTTGGGAAATATTTATTATATTTATCAAAGTCTAGACGGTGTCCCCTGTCTCACCACGGTGAGGGCGGTCCTCAGGGGGCATGTTCCTACTGAGCAGCACGTCGTGTATTGGAAGTAACTTGCATCCGAAGAAACTACAGAGGCACCAGTGGGTCTGTCGGTCAAGCGTCTGCCTTCCTTTGGCTCAGATCACGATCCCGGGGTCCTGGGATCAAATCCTGCGTTGGGCTCCCTGCCCAGCAGAGAGCCTGCTTCTCCCTCTCCCTGCTCTTGTACTCTCTCTCCCCTTCTCAAATAAATACATAAGATATTAAAAAAATAAAGAACTAGTATAAACAGCATAGGTGTGCATCAATAATAGGGCCGAAGGGTCCTCTCGCGGGACACTGTGCTGCCGTGAGCAGGGGCAGAAGCCCGGGCCCCGATGGAAGGATCTCCAAGGAAAGCCCTGGGCAGAGGCCGGCCAGCGCTGGCCAGGCGTCCAGCGTCCCTGACTTGTTCCTGGGGGTGCCCAGGAGGCTGCTGACGACCGTCATTCTCCGTGCCGTGATTTCGTATGACTTTTTTTTCGATGTGACTATCATACTCTTATTTATTTTTAAAGGATTTTGTTTATTAGAGAGCGAGCGAGCACAGGGGAGGCGAGCGTGCGCGTGTGGAGGGTGAGGGGAAGCTCACTCCCCGCTGAGCAGGGAGCCCGGCGCAGGCGCGGCTGGAGGCCTCCTGCGGGGGCGGCCCGGGCACAGGGCCCTCCCGCGAGCTCCCCAGTCTCCCTCTGTTCTGATTGTGCAGCCGCCGCCCCAGCACGGGCGCGGGAGGGGGCGTGAGGACCCCTGTCCGTCTCATCACTTCCAGCTGGTTCTCTCCTAAGAGAGGGGTGCTCACGGCTGCACGTGACTCTGCCCCCCAGAGTGTGGGGACCCGGCAGGGCTGGGACAGGGACGAGGCCCCCTGCGGACGAACCCCCGGGGCTGCCGCCCGTCTGGGTGATGGTGACGCGGTCCTGGGAAGGCCCGGGTCCCGCAGCGTCTACGCTACACCTACCCCCCGCCCCCCCACCAGCACAGCCTCATGGCGCCTTCAGGTGGCAGCCCTGGCGGCTCAGGGTCTGGGGTTCGGGGTGACGTCTCCCCGCCTCTCTTGCCCTCCAGGAGAGCACTGCGAGGTGAACACGCGCTCGGGCCGCTGCGCCCACGGGGTGTGCAAGAACGGGGGCACCTGCGTGAACCTGCTCATCGGCGGCTTCCACTGCGTGTGTCCTCCCGGCGAGTTCGAGAGGCCCTACTGCGAGGTGACCACTAGGAGCTTCCCGCCCCGGTCCTTTGTCACCTTCCGAGGCCTGAGGCAGCGTTTCCACTTCACCGTCTCCCTCACGTGAGTGCGGCCCCGCGCGGCCCCGCGGAGCTCCTGTCACTAGAGCATCGGGGTCCCTGAGCCCCGTCTCTCCGGGTGCCTGCGGGGCTGTGCCCGCTACTCAGCGCTGGCTGCAGCACCGGCTCGCCGATCTGGGGGGGCCCTGGTGCAAAACGAAGCCTTTCAGGATGGCGACCGTGGAGGGCTGAGCCGGGCACGGGCCCCTCACGACGGCCCAGGTCACATGGCGTGAAGCCAGCCCTTGCCCTTCGGGTCCTGCCCGCTTGCCGACACTCGGGTGGCTCTGAGGCCCGGTGGCCGGAGGTGGAGGGCGCGGGGCCTGCTCCCCACCTGTGATCAGGGTGCTGCACTCGCTCTATTTCTGCCTGTTTCTCCGAGAGAGTTGCGGTTTACTTTAATTCTAAAAAAATCTATCAGTTCTACTTTAAGGATTTCTGTCAGGTTTAGCTTACGGAAGAGGGGTGTATTCTCTATTTGGTTTTCTATGCCATTGTGTGGGGGCCCTTAGGGCGGTCTGCTGGTGGGAACGCAGTGCCCCGTGTCCTTCCAGCAGGGCCCCGGAAGCGGCTCCCCCTGCGAGCTGCCCTTTGAAGACGGGCTCCTCTCTGCCTGTTCTGTTGAAACAGCCACTGGCGGTCCCCGTCCGGACCGTGCTGTGAGGGCTTGGGGGTGCAGAGGACGTGCCTGGCTTTCTTGGGCCCCGGCCGCTCTGGGCTCCACGTGGCTTGATGTTTGAACCTCACACTTCCGTGGGCGTCCACCCTCCAAGCCAGAGGCGTCTTCTGTCTTCAGGCAAACGTGTCCCCGGGATGTGACGGGTGTTGCTTTGGGGCATGTGATGTTGACATCTGTAGGGCCGTGGCCGCCCCCTCCGGGCGTGGCTGGGGCAGTCACATGCTCGGCAGTGACCGTGGGCGGCAGTGGGAAGCTGCAGGAGGGGGTCCCTGTGGGGGCTGACCTAAGAGGTGACCGGAAGTCCTGTCGCGGGAGGTGGAAACCGGCAGGAAGTCTGCAGGCTCCAGACGCAGAGAGAGACTAGAAAATAAAGCATTAAACGTGCGAGGAACGTAACGAGATGTCCAGTTGCCCGTCAGATTTCGTGTTTTTAGATGTTTACATTTGACGGCCGTCTGTGGGCCGTTTCCTGTGGGGCTGGCCATGGCCAGGACACCGGGCCTGGTACCTCAGAGAGTAGATTTTTAGGGAACCACTTCCAATAGCAGAAACCGTGCGAAATCCTCCCAAAATTTGAGTAGAGGAGCTGCTGCCCTGTGGGGCCTGTGAGGGCTTAGGGTCGGGGTCCCGATGCCTCCTGGGGGCGCACCGTGGGAAAGGGGGCCTGGGCACTCGTGAGCAGCTTTTGTTGCAGGGGATTTCGGCTCTCGGCTTTCTAGTTCCTGTTTGCCAAGCGCCTGGGTGCCCAGCGGGCCCCGCGTCCCCAGCTGCCTCTTTTCCTCCACCCCTGCCCCATTCTGTGTTCTTTGCTTCTCCCCCGCCCCTCGCTGAGTCCCGGTCGCTGTTTCTAGTCTCTCCTTTTGCTCTTGTGCTATCTGGAACGTGCCCTTGGCCCTGGGGCCCCTGTTAGCGCTCCATGTCCGGCAGTGGACCTCCGAGTGCCTGCCTGGGGAGGGGGGCACCCAGAACTGTTTGATATCCACACCCCATACCAGCCCCCAGCTTGGTCCGAAGAGAAAGACGCAGTAGTGCGGCCCACCGGGGAGAATTAGGTGTGTTCCAGCGAGCGTCTGTTGTAACTGTAATCTGGCCCCTTTTCCCGCCTGTTCCCTCCGTGCCCCGAAGTGCCCGCTTGGCCGTGTGGGTGTTTTCTATGTAGCGTGGCATCAGTTCTCGCTGTGTTCTAAACAGACGGGATTCGAGGTGTGGACGAGAGCTGTTCCTTTTAAGTAACTCCCAGGGAAGGCTGGAGTCCCACGTCAGAGACTCGTTCGCAAACACTCTCGCTGCGTGGAAATGGACAAACCAGCCTCGAATCAAAGGGAATAATTTCGCCCCCACCCAGCCCACTCAGGAAACAGTCCCAAGTTCACACAGGACACTTTCCAGGGTCTCCGTAAGCGGGGTATTCGGAGGCGTGGCTGGGACCCAGGGTTCCCTGGGTCTGGACGAGCTGGCCTTCCTGGGACCACGGGGTTGGGAGAAGGATCTCTGAGGATGTATCTCTTGTTGAAATCAGTGGTTCTTAGCTCATCAGATGCGGTAGGTCTGACAGTTCTGTCTGTTTTTGCGAATCTGCTTTTTCAGTCATGCTTTCCATCCATTCATTTGTTCAGCCTGGCGTTATTAAGCTCTTCTGTGGACCCTGTTTTGGGCTCCAGGATGCAGCAGTGAGTGAGAGTCATTCCCTTTCTCTTAAGGATCATAGGTTCTTAAACACAAATAAGCAGGATAATTTTGGAAATAGGCTGAGTGATGTCATAGATTCAACGGGGGTGGGGGCACAGTGTGGATAAAATGAGTCACGGAAGGTGCAATTAGAGTGTCCCCTGAGAGGTCTGCAGAGCTGGGGAAGATTTGGCAGAGGGAGCAGCAGGTGCAAAGGCCCTGGGGCAGGGAGAACTGTAGCGTTTAGAAGGAAAAGGGTCTTTTGTAGCTGGAGTCCGGTGGTGGAGACAAGGGACAAAGGCCCTGAGGTGTTCCTCAACATAGCCTCCTTGTGTGGGAGGGGACCGCGTGCCTGTGTCCTGGCGAGCGTGCGTGGGGATCCGTTTCCAGAAGCTGAGGATGCCCCCATATGCATCTCATGTTCAGACATCTCTGATTGGTTCAGTGGCTTTTAGGACACCCTTCAGATGTCATCTTTTCCTACAAGCCGTGGAGACCAGATTCCTCTGTGCGATCTGGTTTGCCGTTTCCTGAAAAGAACATCGCTAAGCAGGTTTTATGGGCTGTCAGCCGCGGATGAGAAAAATGGGTGCCGGGGGACCAGAGTCTTCCCTGAGTGTGGCCCCACGCGCTCGGCCGCTGTGGGCTGGGCGGGTCCCGTGGTGACAGCCTCTTGCTTCCACCGCCTGCACACCTTCCGTATGGGGGTCATTCGCCCTGCGATGTGCTTCTGCTCGGCCCCCCAGGTTTGCCACCCGGGAGAGGAACGCCCTGCTGCTCTACAACGGCCGCTTCAACGAGAAGCATGACTTCATCGCCCTGGAGATTGTGGGCGAGCAAGTGCAGCTCACCTTCTCAGCAGGTGGGGCCTCCCCCGAGAGGAGCAGCCCTCTGAGCCCCTCACGGGCACCTTTATGTGTGCTCATCCGCCAACCCCCTAACCCTCCCAGGAATCTGTCCTGTGTGGGGGGCGGGGGAGGGGGAATCCGGACCGCACAGTGGCGTTCGTCGCGGTACTTATAACATGAAAATACGGAAGACATAGCTCAGATTTTCACGTGGAGAGTCCTTGTACGTCTGTCAAGTAAAAGTATTTAAAAACCCCTGAACCACGTTGTCCACACTGTCGGAAGAGTGTTTTTCCGGACTGCCTTATTCGTGGCCCGCTAATGTGTGTTCTCTCCGGCCCTCCCCCTGCCCCCCCGCCCGCAGGTGAGACGACGACCACAGTGACACCCCAGGTTCCCGGGGGCGTGAGCGACGGGCGCTGGCACTCGGTGCAGGTGCAATATTACAACAAGGTAAGACGGGGACCCTCCCCAGGCTTCCCGTCTGTCTTACATCATTTATACTCTGGAATTTCAAAACGTCTGTACTGACAGGGAAAGTGATTTAGGCAATGAGCATTTGTTGAGGGTCTGTGGGCCGGGGTGGGGAGACTCAGGGACCCCCAGGGGTCACCCCGCAGCACAGGAAGGTGCGGAAGGCGATGATGCATTGCGGCTGCCTGGGCTCGAGTCCTTACTGGCGGCCTCGATTCTCGGCCATTCACACGGGACTCCGAAGCCCGAAGTATTGGCTCCGACCTGGATGTGACTGGAGCGAGAGTCGGAAGGGTCTTAGAGGAAATGCTGCGAAGGTGCGGGCAGTTCCGTTTTAGTTTGCCATGTGTGGGCTTGTAAGGAAACAAGTTGCATTTTTTTCGTGAGAATGTTCCACTCGCCCTCACTGTGGTTTTTGCAAGCCACTTGTCTCCCGGGGAACTCCGGGGTGCCTCCCCCGTGGGAAGGCGAGGGACAGCAGCCTTCTCTTGGGCACAGGTGAGGAGATGGTGCCCCTGTGTCCTGGAGGGTCAGGAGCTCCCTGAGGAAAGGTCTGTGTCTCCGTAGCATGGGGCACAGTCCCTCTGAGCTCAGGGACTGTCATGTGTCCCTGAGTCTGCCCCCGCCGGCAGGACAGATGGATGGAGAGAGATTGGGTTCTCTGTTCACGGAAGCCACTTTCCTGCATCCAGCAGGAACAATGTGGACAGATTGGTTGCTGAGCTCCTGTGAGGCTGACACCGCCCCCCAACCGCTGGCCCAAGGACAGGGACTTGGAGTCAGTGGATTGCCTGGATGCACCCAGGCTTTGGCTGGAACGTTGTGCGTGCCCTTGGGTACAGGGAACGGAAAGTGAGCACTGGGGTAGCTCTCTCATCGCCCCGCCAGGGCCAGGAGCTGCCGCTGGCGAGCGCATCCCGCCCCACGGTCCGGCCCCCGCACGCCTCGGAGCCAGCCCCGTCTGCCTCTGGCCGTGGTCCCTGGGCCATTTACGTGGCTGGACGCCGGGGGCCTGCCGTCTCTGGTGCTGTGTGCTTCCCGGTGGCCGCGCGCCAGCCAGGGTGCCAGTCCGCGCGCTCGGGTCTTGGGGCCCCTCTGGAGCCCAGGCCCTGTCAGGGAAGCGGGGGCGGCCCGCCTGGGACGTCTCCTGCCTGCTTGTGGGCAAACCCGCCTCCCCGGGCCCGGCCGATGGCGTTCAGCTGTGGCGCCGCGTCAGCCTCGGCGTCCTCGTCGGGTTGCCTGCACGTAGCACTTTCTGGAACCATCTGTGGGTGGCCCAAGCAGCCGCGTGTCACAGTTGAGCAGGGTCGAGACCCTCACAGGGTCCCCCCTGCTTGGGCCCTATGGCTTCACCCTCGGCTGTCACCTGTGTGTCGGCAGCACCCGCCAGAGGCCTGCCCGTGGGTAACGTCCCCCCGCAGCACACCCCCGCCATGTCCCAGAGGAGGGAGCCTCCCTTCGGGAGCCGCGCAGGGGTGCTTCCTTGTAGCCCGCCGTTTCTGTTCCCTTTTCTGTTCCTTGGGGCAGTGATCTCCGCGGAGGCCTCCCTGAAGGCTCACCTGCCCTCCCTCTGATCTCCTGTTGGGCTCCCACGGGCCAAAGCAGCCAGAAGCCAGACGCAGTGAGCCCTTGGTAGGGTCCATGTGGGTCAGCCTCCCACGCAGGGAGCAGGCCAAAGACCGTTTATTTTCTCTCTGCTTGATGACGTCGTAGACGAGAAGGTCTGTTGGGGTCATTTGCCCGCCGTGAAGGGAAGATGCACGAGAGCTGGGCTTTTTCCTGGGAAGGAATTTTTAATAGCATACACTTCGCACCAACATGTTGGGCTTTGCCGAGCGCGGCAGACCCCTCACGCGCCCCCTGCGGAGGGCTGGGGCGGATCTGGAGGATTGAGGATTGGCGATCTGACTGGCCGGTGTGCATTTCTTCTGAGGCCGCTTTCCAGGGTAAACATGCAAAGCACGGAAGTGCGGAAGAGCGAGCGTACCCAATGGGGAAGGTTGTGCCTCCCCCCGCACCCGGGAACTCAGGTTTGGGTGCAGGGCAGCCGCAGGGCGGGGAGAAGCATGCTCCTTCCAGCTCTCCTGTGAGCGTCTCGTCTCTTTGCTCTTCCTGGAGAGACTCCGTGGAAGCCGGTCACTCCCTCCCGATGCTGTGTGCCTGGGGCTGCTCTCATGCCGGGCTCCTGCAGGGCTCCTGGGGAGGCCCCTCGCTCTGCTCCAGCGTCTCTCAGCCCGGGGCTGCGGGCACAGACACGTCGTCAAGGGGATGTTTCGTAGGATCCTGGGGAAACAAGGACGGCTTGTCTGCCTTGGCCATGGCATCGGGAGTGTGTGCCCGAGCCAGCCGTGCCCACCAGCAGTCTGCAGGGTGACCTCCCGAATGCTGGGCGGACGCGGACCGTGCAGGGGTGGGGCTCGGAGACAGAGTGGGCGCTGGGGGTGGGGTGTGAGGCAGGGCCCGGTCGCCTGGGGAGTTTGATGGTGGGGGAAGAAGGGACTTAGCGAGAAGTGACGTCTGTCAGGCAGGTGTCTGCCCCTCGGCGCTGTTGGCGCCTGTCACTGGCGGCTCAGCCTTCGTCCCAGGGGCCTCCAGGGTGCTGAGCGGTGTCCTGGCTTCTGTCCGTCAGCGCCGGCAGCACCCCCCGTCGTGACAACCAGAATTCTCGCCTGTCAT
The DNA here is from genome assembly GCA_028533885.1 of Nasua narica. Lineage (NCBI taxonomy): Eukaryota > Metazoa > Chordata > Mammalia > Carnivora > Procyonidae > Nasua > Nasua narica. Next base: position 117,158,191 of record CM052807.1, on the reverse strand, counting down.
TGTCACGTGTCCCCGAGGCCTCAGCAGGGGACACTGCTGCATTGTGTGACCACACGTGCCTGGACAAGGCGGGAGCTCCTTGTGACCGGGCCGGCTGCGCGAGCCTCGGTGGCCTTGCCTGCTCCGGCGCGGGGCCCTTCCGAGGTGATGCGGGCTGCCTTCGGAGAGTCCGGGAGAGCTCCGGCTGAATGGAGACTCTCCCCTCCAGCATCAGTGTCCTCTGCTTCTCAGCGGGCCGAACATCCAAATGCCTGGAGGTTTCCATGACCTCGGGGAAAGGGGCCAGCCAGAGCAGGGGTCACTGGGAACTACTCTACCCGGAACTACCGGCCGCACTTCAGACCCTGCATTTCTTCAGGTCCCTCCTCACCTCTCGGGGCTGAGCCTCACATTAAAACTCCTGTGTCTCACGGTGTCCTATGGGACGCGGGCGACGTGCAGAGCTGTGCAGAGGAGTGGCCCCGCACGCCACACTCTGGGGTCGGGGACGGGGTGGGTCTCTCTCTGCTTTGCTGAATGTTCCAAAAAACCCCAGGGCTTCAGAGGGATAGGTGTGCACTTCTTTCCAACACTGCGCATGTGGCAGCGTTTGTGATTGTCAGTTTTTATAGGCGGGGATGCGCCGCTCTCTCGTAGAGCCCCACCTGCAGGACCCGAGATGTCGTTCAAGAGGAAGGAGGGTCACTCATGGCAGTGCGATGTTGGGCAGTCATGAAAAGTGATGAGTCGAGCTCTGTGTGCTGATTGGAAAGATCTCTAGGAATGTTGCTTGTGGGGTTAACAAGCAAACTAAAGACCGAGCTGTAGACTGCACACTTTTATTTTTTTAAAGGTTTATTTATTTATTTGAGAGAGAGAAAGCGTGCACTCTGACGGGGTGGGGCAGAGGAAGAGAGAGAGAAACCCGAGCAGACTCCCTGCTTAGCGCAGAGCCCAGCTCGGGGCTCGATCTCACGACCCTGAGATCATGACCTGAGCCAAAATCAAGAGTCGGACGCCTAACTGACTGAGCCACCCAGTTGGCCCAGACCATACACGTTTTAATTTCAAACTGCAAACTTGCAGAAAAGTTGCAAAGTTAAAACAAGAACTCATGTTCCCTTTGCCCGGATGCCCAGTAGTTGACGTTTTTCCACTTTTGCTTTATTATTCTCTATCTGCGCCCACCCCCCCCCCCATGTATCTTCCTCACATTCCACCTGCTGGGCCGAGCACCCTGAGTGGTCACTCCTGTGTCAGGGGTCGCTGTGCTGAATGTCGGCTGTGGGCGAATTCCATCAAGCTCTCCGTATGTGTTGGTTGGCTTTCCACTGTAACGAGAAGTTCTCTCTTCTCTGTGTATTTCTATCACTGTGGTTTCACAAATTCCTGTTTTATTCAATGGGCCCCAGTCTACTGCTTTCATTAATTCGACGTTCAGATTGTTTCGTGTTTGGCCCAGATCTCAGATTTGGCTAAAGGGACACAGATGTAAGCACTCGCCGTACGTAATTAGCTCTCCTTTGCTTTTTGGCAGAAAAAGACATTCCAGGCTCATTTTGTACTTTTTCTGCCCCCAGCCCTGGAATCAGCCATTTACTCACAGAACTCTGGATTCTGTTTGCAAAGAATGGCACTTAGAAACCAAGAGTGGGGTGCCGGGTGTTCTCATTGCTGCCAGGATGTCTCTCTCACCATCTCGAGCTAGGACACGTATGTGTGTGCGTGCATGCGTGTGCACAGACATGTATGTACACACAGAAGTTGCTATTTATTTCATTCCTACTTCTTGAAATCCTTGAATTCCATCCCAACACGACAGAGTCAATCTAGTTTTTCCTCTTTTTTTAAAAAGATTTTATTGTTCATTTGACAGAGAGAGACACAGCGAGAGAGGGAACACGGGCAGGGGGAGTGGGAGAGGGAGAAGCAGTCTTCCCGCCGAGCAGGGAGCCCGACACGGGGCTCGATTCCAGGACCCTGGGATCATGACCTGAGCTGAAGGCAGACGCTCCACCATCTGAGCCCCCCAGGCGCCCCTAGTTTTTCCTCTTTCGTGTTTCTAACTCTTTTCTCTCAGTGAGAAGACTGTTCCCATTATCCTCAATATGGTTATTTATTTTCTCAGTCCACTGTTATTTAAACAATGTGTTGGGCCACTGGCTTACAAGCTGTTCCCTCCTTGGGCCTGACTCTACCACTGACTCCCAACAGGTGCTAGGAACAAGGGGCCCTACAGAGATTTGGCTGATGTAATAGATTTTACAGAAAATAAAGGAAGGAAAGAAGAGAGAGTTTGCTTAAGATTTGTTATAAATATATAGGCAATGACAATGCAAAATGCCAAAACACGTGGGGATACAGCTAAAGCAGTGCCTAGAGAAAAAGTCATAGCACTAAAACTACTATGAGGAAGAAAAGGAAAGCCTCAAATCAGTAATAAGCTTCCACCTTAAGAGCCTCTGAAAATAAGAGCAAAATACACTCAACGCAGGCAAGCGGAATGAAGGAAATAATAAAGAGAAGAGGAGAAACCAGAGGAGTCGAAAGAAGAAAATACAGAAAATCGACGAGACAGAGAGCTTTGGAAAGATCAATAACACTGTAAACTTCTAGTAAGACTGATGAAAAAGGAAAGACAACACAGTTCCAACTGTGAGGAATCAAACAGGGGGTCACCACAGACCCTGCGGACACCGGTGGGGAGCGGAGGAATTTCACAGGCAACCCTACGTACGCGCATTTAAGGCCCCGATGAAATGGTCTCATTTCTCAAAAACAGAAGCCGCCACAACCCACTCAATATGAAATAAATAATCGAATGACCACATTGCTGTTAAGGAAATGGCACTTGTAATTTAAAAACTCCCCCCAATGAATTCTGTAGAGGGTTTCACTGGAGACTTCTACCAAATGTTTAAAAGAATGACACCAATTCTATATGATCCCTTCCAGAAAAATAGGAGAGGAGGGGATGCTTCCCAGGTCACCAGGACGTTCGTAGTACCCCGATAGGAAAACCAGATGAAGACATCACAGACAAAGAAAACCTGAGGCTGATGTCCCCCGTGACTCGGAGCAGCTCAGGTCCCCACAGAGGCCCTCACACGGGTGTTCACGGCAGCCCCAGACTGGAAACGACCAGCGGCCTCCGTGGGGGAACGTCGAAACGGACCGTGGTGCGCCGCTCCCACGGAGCGTGGGCTGTGACCCCGGGTACTGGCCGTGGAGTCCTGTGCTGAGTGACAGAAGCGGCCTTGCCAGCTGCTGGACCGCATGAGCCCATTTATAGAAGGTTCTTGAGGCGTCGCAAGGACGGAATCGGAGAAGAGATCAGTGGTTTTCCGGGGTCGAGGTGAGGCCAGGAGGGAAGTAGGCGTGGCTGTGGAAGGACAGTACGTGGGCTCCCGGGAGTGATGGGACGTTCTCTGTGCTGCCCCGTGGGCATCCACACCAGGCTCCTACCGTTTTGAGGGTGTTTACCATCGGGGGAAGCTGGGGACCGGCACGTGGGATTTCTGTTATTTTTTTACCAATTGCACACACATCTAAAATGATCTCAAAATAAAAGGCTCAATTAACGGAGCTTTGAAAGATAAACAGGTGCTGGCATACGCATATTTTCTTCTGAAGGCTACCCTCCCCCGCACTCCCCCAAACCCCCCAAATACATCCTCAACTTGTATCAGAAACCTTCTGTTTGGTCACAGACCACCCCACGGTGTGGTTTCTTAAAACGTCAGATATTTATTATTCCCTGGGATTCTGTGACAGAAGCATCGTGGCTTTTCTCGGTCAGCAGTCCACCCCGCGGTGGGCAGCTCGGTGGCTCCCCGAGCCCGCAACGGCCTCCGTTGTGTGGGCCCCCGCGCGTGGTCAGTAAGTACCGAATATCAGCGCTCGGGACCGAATCGCAGGGCCACCGTGCCTGCCGCCGCTTTATCCCTCCTCTGGGCCTGGAAGGTTCGGCGCCCCCGTGGGACCCCAGCAGGCAGAGAGGAAAGCCCGGTGAGCCGCCTCACCCCGCGGGGGTCCGGGCCAGCGGTCCCCAAGGGAGGGGAGGGTCCCCGCCTGTGGGCGGCCCAGGGGTGGGACTCACATGCTTCCTGTCCAGCGCTCGGCCTTATCACATGGTAGATGGTCACCTGGTGAGGAGACGTAACAATTGCCCGGGACTCACGCAGCCCCAGGCCGGGGCCTTTGTGTTCCGCGGCGGCCTGGCGTGGAAAGTCAGCCTCGGGCCTGGGCTCCCGGTCTGGCGGTGGTCGCTGTCCTGCACCTGCCGCCCGGCTCGCGCTCCCGTCCTTCCCAGCTTTCCCTCCCCGCCCCAGCTTCGCTGCCTTGCCTCGCCTCTGCCCCCAGCCCTGGGGAAAGGCCGTTTACTGACCCGAGTCCTCACGTCCACCCTTGGAGGAGGAAACTGAGGCCCAGAGCGAGGCCGCAGGGGCCAGACGCGGCCATGCCGGGGTCCGGTGCCCACTGGTGGGCTCCGTGGATCTCAGCGCTAGCACGGATTCCCGGACCCTGGGGGTTTGTGCACGGCCTAGAGGAGCCAAGGGGCCCTGGGGGCGGGCTCTCTGTGCTGCCGTCTAGACTCTGGGGACTGAGAGGGGCCTGTTAGGGTCCCAGCAGGAGCAGGCGAGGGTTTGCAGGTGTGTGTGTGTGCGTATGTGCTAGTGAACATGTGTAATCACGCAGAGTGGGTACGTGTGGGTGTGCAAGTGAGCACATCTCCTACAAGCCTTTCTCCCTTTGTGTAAGGAGGCTTTCTGCAGAGGTGTCCTGGGCGGAGTGGGTTGAGTACCGAGCCCACCTCGTGGCCCCAGGAACCCCTCCCAGGTGCCAGGGCTTCGTGCGTGGGACCCTTCGAGCTTCTGCTCATGGCGCTCCCTGCCCCACCTGTCGGCCAGCGGCCATCAGACCTATAGACCCCACTGTGGAGGGACGTGAGCTTCTCATCCGGAGCCTGAAGGTTCCCCCAGTTTGCGTCGAGTAAAGCCCCCCGGAGAAGGATCATTACCCCAACTTCCCAAGAAGGTGCTGTTTAAACTTCAGGAACCCGTATCTTGAGTTCTTTGTTTGTCCCCCCTCGGAGCAAATATGCATAAACTCCCTGGTTCCCAGAAAACCCGGGAAGCCTGCTGGCCAAGCTGGCCACAGAGGGGGACCAGACCCCCGCCAGCAGGGACAGCGGTGGAGGCTCTTGGCCCCTCACAGACCCGGGAGCTTTTGTCTGGGGAAGGGCCGGGCCGGTGGGAGGCTGGCGCCATGCCCCGTGGATCTCGTCCAGAACAGAAGTCACCCCCTTGGAGATCAGTGGGGCCTGCAGAAGACGCTTATTAGCATCCTGGGCCAGCACACAGGCCTCCCAGCCCTCGGCCCCACGGTCCCCCTGTCGCATATGTCCACAGAAGACCACAGGCCTCCTTTTTAATTGTTTGAGAACTAGGCTTGGCCACCTTGCCTGAGGAACAAGGTGCTGGTGTGATTTTCTTTTTTTAAAAGAAACTCTACCGTGAGCCCTTGGTTCTGACTCTTGTTGAAAATCTTCTCTTTTTAACGCCCCTGAACATGGAGCATCTGCTGGCCCCGTCCAGCCTTTTCTGGGGCCGCTCTGGAGAAGAACCAGGGGGCTTCCCCGAAAATGCGGTTACACGCAGGCTGCAAGTTGCTCTGTTTTTCTCTAAAGACGTAAAAAGAATTTTTTTTTAAGCCACAGGAAAATATTAGGTCAGCCACAATATGGAGAGCAGCCATTTGCACTTTTTTTTTTTTTTCCAGTTTTTCATCTCATCTTTTTAGGAAACAACAGCACAGCAAACTTTGGTGGAACGTTCCCCCCATGCCCGGTGCAGTGCCAAGCTCTACACAGACAAAATGCATTGAATCCTACAAGGAAGGTGCTATTTTTACCTGTTTTACAAATGAGTCCGGTGGGCAAGGAAGTCAGGTGACTTTCCTACGTGGGGTCAGGATGTGAACTCTTGGCCCCCGGGAGGCGATGCTCATTGGAGGCTGTGGACACCGCTGTCCCGTGTCTCCAGCAAGCCTGACGCTCTCACGGCCGGGCCTCCTGTCGGCATGAGGCCAGCTTCAGGCGCTCTGCAAAGGGGCTCACAACCGCTTTTCTGTCTTCTTCCCGAAGGACTCTGGAGGCAGTAGCTATGAACTTTTCCACTCCCTGGGAGAGGCTGCCCAGGCGCCGAGCGGTAGGGACCTTGCCCCTGGCCACTAGCGGGTGACGGAGTCGGGAGCACCTGCCCACTCCCGAGCCGCAGCTGGGAGCAGGAACTTGGCCTTGTGACCTGAGCGAGAATGCAGAACTGTCTGTCCCCCCCCAGTGGCCAGTCAGTGGTCTTACCTGAGGGCCCAGTCCGGCCCCCTAAGGGGGTACTGTGTCCTCAGGACAGAGGTTTCTAACGTCTGTACGGAAAAGTGTGGGCTTTTTTTTTTTTTTTTGAAAAATCCTTCATGTTAAGCTTGAGGACTAAATACTTTCATGCCTTAGTTTTGGGGATTTGGGGAGCTACTGCTGGCCACTGAGTTGACTTTTTACCCCAGCCCCCCGACTGCAAACGCAGGGGAGGTGGAGCAGGGGGATGAGCCGGTCGTCTCCGGCCCTGGGCCGTGCGCACCAGCACCGCTCGCAGGGGGACCGCTCGGTTCTCGGGAAGCAAGCTGTTTCGTCCTCAGGGGGACACGGAGTCGGGTGCTGAGTTCCGGAGACGCCCTGGGGAAACCTGTGTAGTCTGTGTAGCTCGTGGGCAGGTCCGGGGTGCAGGGGGGCCCAACGTGCGTGGTGCGCATGCATTGGGTCTGACGAGGCCGGGCCCTGTTGTGGGATCCAGTGTGAGCAGGCAGGAGGGGTTCCTGCAGCAGGGGCTTGCTTGGGGTGGCAGGGAAAGCAAGGCAAGTCAGGACGAGAAAGATCAAGTAGCCTGGGGCGCCTGGGGGGGCTCCATCCTTTCAGCGCCTGCCTTCGGCTCAGGTCTGGATCCCAGGGTTCCGGAATCGAGCCCCACATCGGGCTCCCTGCTCGGGGGGGGGGGAGCCTGCTCCTCCCTCTCCTTCTGCTCCTCCCCCTGCTTGTGCTCTCTCTGTCTCAAACAAGTAAATAAAATCTGAAAAAAAAAAAAAAAAGTAAAAAAGACATCAAGAAGCTTAAGTGCTTCGAGAAGAATCAGAGGGGTACAGTGATGGCAAGTGGCTGGGACTTGAGGTTCAACCCCCGGTTCCTTAACCTGCCTTTCCTCCGTCCCTTCTCTGGCCCTTTCTTGTGCAGTGCTGGGGTGCGTCCCTGCAAATAAGGACGTAGACGGGTCAGCACCTCACTGTCCCGGGGTCCGGAGCACCTGTGTGCAGGCTTGCCTGGGGAGCAGGGATCCTGCCTGGAGGGCAAGAGGGAAGCCACACCCTGTGGTACCAGTGGGGAAACTGAAGCTCAGAGAGTGGTTTCCAGCTAGACTGTGGCCTGCTGCCTGCCTACCAGCATGGGCACTCCGTCCCGGCCTGCTTTGGGCCTCCTGGGGGTCATTGGTCCCGTGTTTGAGTTTCCTCGATGTCCTGTTGGAGGCTCCCTTAGGGAGCCTTAGGGATTTGGTGCAGATCCTAGAGGCGTGTGTCTCTGGAGGTTACTCTCCTTGTGACCCCATTTGCTTCAAAGAAATGCCACGCCTGCTTTCCAGGGAGGGCTGGTCGCCTCTGTGCCGGTGGGGGGCCGGCGGGGGGTCCGGCCCATGTTTCCCGGGGTCGCGGCCGTCGCCCTGCGGGCCGTGTTCAGCAGACCCTCACGTCCGGTCCGAGCCTCCCTGCGTGTGAGAAGTGACAGCCTGGTACGTGTTCAAGGCTGCATCTCGACTCCTTACGACATTCCCCAAGTCCAGCCGTGTGTGAATTCTTTGACATGAATTTTGGTTGATCATTTGTGACACAAAGCAGGAATCCATTTATTTCCCAAGACTTGCCGCTCCTGGTGTCTAGTTTCGAGGTGCTCCCACGCTGCCTTCCCCCCTCGTCCAGCACTTGAAACCGAACCCCGTCAGCCTCCCTGATGAGGAATTGTTTGCCGCAGGGTAAAAGGCTGTAGAAATGTGAGCACTTCGTAAGGACCCAACGCTTTTGTGCGGGCAAGAAAATCTCCACCAGCTGCTTGAGAGCATCTGAATGGAGGCGCACGGGGAAGGTCTGCACGTAGAGAAAAAAATGAATTGAAGGAAAAAGAGAAAGGGACAGACCCTAAGTGATGACTTCCGATTGCCTTTCTGAAAATCAAGAACCTGGACCTTCATGGGGTCACAAAGGTTTTTGCTGTCAGGTCCCTGCCCAAAGCACACGGCCGCCTTCTTGGTTTGTCTCAGTTGGTGGCAGGGGTGAGCATAGAGGGGTCTGTCCTTGCTGGCCCCAGCTCCACCTGCCCCGTGGCGGGCTCTGCTCAGGGACCCCTGTGCACCCTGCGCGGGCCCTGCTGGCTGGCTGATGCCTCTGGTCTGCCCACTTCGTGCCGACCCTGGGTGTCCAGGCCTGGCTGCTGCGGGTGTGGGGCCCCCCGGGGCCTGGCTGGCCACCCCACCCGGCAAGCTGAGCCCGCGGAAGAGAGAGGCAGGGATGCCAGCCTTCGCCCTGCCTGTGTCCGGCGCCCTTCGAACGTGAGAATTGTTGCCACGTGACCCCTTTACTTCCCGTCTTTTTCTTGTGTGCAAATGCGCGGCGAAGGTTCACAATTCTTAAGACTATTAGAGACGGTTCGCTTTTGTCTTGTGCTTTATCTCGTTCCTCTGTACCCGTGCCAGCGGAGCTCGGTCTCCTTCGCCTGCGCCAAATCCCCGCGTCCGCGCTCTGAATGAGCAGCTTAAACCGTCCTCTCTTCTTCAAACATGAGAGCTGGACACGGAAGGAAGCCCAGGGCTGCCACGGGGCTCCCATTTCTACCCCGCAGGGAGTTCCTTCCACGTACTGGCCAAGCGCGTACGACACGCTTTGTCTTCCATCGGCAAGAACGGTGACCTGAGCCCCCGCCGTGCGTTGCTCTCACTTCTCAGCCTGACTTGGGCTGCCGGTGCGGCGGCGGGCACCCCACCCGCCCGCTGGAGAGATGCCGCCCTCTTCCTGCATTTTAGCGCGGGTGGCGGTCTCCGTGCGCAGGCCCCGTGGTGCATTTTTTCCCCACTTTCCAGATCAAAACGGGAAGGAGCTTCTCAGCGGCTGGCCGGGTAGGTCGTGGCCGCGGAGGTCGAGGAGGGCGGTTGCCCATCCGGACGACCACGGTTCACATCACGTAAGGGGAACCGTTGTAAAGTGAGCGTCTCAGTGCCGTTTGGTGTGTTCGCCAACGCGGTGCCGCCGCCCCTCCGTCTAGGGCGGAGATCTTTCCAGCACCCTCAGAGGAGACTCTGTGCCCCCCAGCACTGCCTCCCGATCTCCCCCAGGCCCCTAAGGCCCCGGGCTGCTTTCTGTCTATGGATCTGCGTGTCCCGGACATTTCACAGAAGTTGAGTCCTGCAACACGAGACCCTTTGTGTCCGGCCGCTGTCACTTAGTGTCATGTTCTGGAAACTCATCGCGCTGTAGCCACCGTCGCTGCTCCATCCCCTTTAAAGGCTGGATCCTCATTCCGTGGAATTGGAGAGGCCACGCTTTGTTCCTCCGTCCTGCAGACGGACACGTGTGGCCTCTGCCTCTTTGCTATCAACTGCGGTGCTGCTGTGAACATCCGTGGGCGGGTTTTCACGGGAGTCCCTGTGCTCGGGTCTGTCCCCATGCGTCCCTGGGCCCCCGCGCATGCCTCTCCCGGCATGTCCTGCGCGTTCTGTGGCTGCTGACCGCACGGTGGCTGTGGGCATGTGAGGCGAGCTGCATGCCAAGGGGCAGGCCGGGAGACGGGGGCAGTGCCCAGGGACAGGGGCGGGGCTGCCTGGTGCTGCGGTCATCGGACACTAAGGGGCAGGACAGTGGGGCGCTCTGTGGGGCACGGGTTCTCTCAGATACTTCACGGTGTCTCTCCGGCTGGTCCTTTGAGTTCCTCGTCTAAGAATGCTCGCTCTTGTGGCCGGAGAACCCGCAGACCGTTTATTTCCACGGAAGGTTGCATTCTGAGGTTCTGGGAAGGACTTACATACCCAGGACAGCTGGTTTGGGGAACTAACTTAAACCAAGGCTGTCCACACGTGGCCTTCCCGTGTCCTCGGCGCCCGTGGGCGGGCGGCACGTGCCGGCGGGTAGGAGCACACGCTGATGCTTTCTATGCTTTCTCTTCCCGCAGCCCGTGGGTCCGGGAGCGGGAATTGAGAAGCAGCTGTTGGGTGTTGTTTATCAGACCCTGTCTATTGTCCTGGAAGTCACACTTGCTGCTTTGATGAAGTGACACCAGGCTCTGAAGTCTGTCTTCGCAGCGGGCTCTCTCGAGTCAGCAAGTGCTGCTCTCGGTGCAAGTGTTGGCGTTCGCGGGGGCCTCACCTCCCGGCGTCCCGCCCTCGCTGCTGTTGTTCGGATCCCGGGACCCCGGCCCGTTGCGGATGAGCAGCCGTTACAATGGCTGCAGTCTTGGGAACGGCAGCTCAGCCTCATGAGAGCTTTCCAGGGGTAAATGCTGTTTACGTCCCCAGAGAAGTCTCCCACCCAGCCCCAAAAAGGCAAATGATAAGTTGTAAAGATAATGTGGGGCTTGCACAGCCTGGGGACAGTTCTTCCCCGAGGATGGCACCTAGCACTTAAGCAGCCGTAAGAGGCACTTGGACATGTTTTTCCAAAGTGTGCTGCTGTAATAGAGCGAGAAACAGATGGTTTTTTATACTCATCTTACTGTTGCTGAACCAAAGGTGAAATCTTTGAGGATATAACTTCTTGGATCTTGTGATCTCATTAACTGATATAACAGAAAATGAAGATTATCCAGGAACCAGCGTACTGGGTGGCCTGGTAGAAGCCAGGGTTCTTAGGGTTCACCTAAGAACGGTTCCCGGGAGAATCATGTGTCTTATATTGATGTCGCTCTTAAGAGTCCCTGAGACATAGAGAGGACAGGCATTCTAATGCAAAATCTTTCTTCTGTGGGTAGAGAAACCGAGATTCAGTGATGGGCTTTTTCCAGTCAGATTGTTGACTGAGAGGGAGTGCAAGGCTCAACTGGGGTCACCATGTACAGTGGTTCGGCCTGTGCACTGCACAATGCAGGAGAGGAGGGCATCACCAGGATGAACAGAGCATCCCCTGGTGTCACAGTTTGGCCACCTGGCTGAGCAGCTCCTTGTCCTGCCTTCCACCCCAAGGTCCTCGATCGAATGGGTACTTCTTTACTCCTTTGAAGACCTGAAGAGTTCTTTTTGAATGAACTGTGCAGTTGTCATTTTCCTATTAAGAGAATTTAATTACATTCACCATGTTTTTATAATTCCCTATTTCCAATACCATTATAAAGAAGCATAAAATGGCACTGTATTAAGAACTCAGGCAGACCTGGAGGTTTTACGGGGTGGGGGGCACCGAATCTTGTTTTTAGGAGTGACGGGAAGGGCTGCCGGCCCGGGAGAGCGTGTCCTCTCTGGGGGGAGGAGGGAGCTCTGTGTGCCGTGAGCTGATTGGGAGCCTGGAGGTGCTTCCCGCGCACCGTGGGGGCTAATCCAGGCTTCCAGGCTGCCCTGCTGCGGGCAGGTCTTGTCGTCACCCAGGTCAGACAGATGGGGCCGGTAGTTGGGCTGCCTGGCCCGGCCAGAGCCGGCTCTCCGGCTGCCCGCTTGTTTCTGGAACTTTGAGACCTGCGTGCTCACGTTGGTGGTGGTGTAATCCGGCTCGCAGACTCGAGCCGGAAGCCATCCGCGGGCTCTGGGGCGCGTGCTCAGGTCGTCAAGGGGCAGGCCGGGAGACGGGGGCAGTGCCCAGGGACAGGGGCGGGGCTGCCTGGTGCTGCGGTTATTGGATACTAGCCACCGCCTCCTTGAGAAGGGGACCTACTTCTTCCAGAAGTGAGCAAGCTCTCCCCAAAGCCACCAGTGCGGGAGGAATTCTTACAACCAGCGCTGGGTGGGGAGACTATGTGTGTGAGGCCCCCAGGGACGGCCGAGGGGGGAGAAGCTCGGAGGCAAGTCGGGCTCGACCTTGGGGCAGGAAGAGTGCTGGCTTCAGGTTGGTAAAGGGCATGGGAGGGTCTTTCCAGGATGAGGAAAGCCCCAGCCCGGGAGTGCCTGGGAGCCTGGGGGGTCCACCTGACCTGGGTCAGGAGGCGTGTGGCCGTGGGTCCAGCCACTGCGTGGACTCCCAGGCAGAATATGGGGAAGGAGGCATCTCAGAGCTGTGGTGTTGGCTGCTGTAGCAAAATTCACAAACTGGGCGGCTAAGGACGCCAGAAATTGTTCCATCATGGAGGCCACAAGTCCAGGATTAGGGCATGAGTGGGGACAAGCCCCGTCTGAGGGTTCCAGGGGCGGGGCCCCCCGTCTGTCCAGGTCCAGGTGGTGCCGGCATCCCCAGGGCTTCTTGGCCTGGGTGCCTCACTGTCTTCCTCCATCACCACACGGCCTTTTCCCTGGACTCTGTCTGGGCCTCCCAAGGTCCCCAGTCTCATGGGACCAGGGTCCACCCTCCTGTAGTGTGGCCTCATCTCTGCTGAACACGCCCGCACACGGTCTGTTTCCACCGAAGGTCGTATTCCGAGGTTCTGGGAAGGACATACATACCCAGTTCGGCTGGTTTGGAGAACTAATTTAAACCAAGGCTGTCCACGCGTGGCCTTCCCGTGTCCTCCGCGCCCGTGAGTGGGCGGCACGCGTCCGCGGGTGGGAGCACACATTGATGCTTTCTATGCTTTCTCTCCCCGCAGCCCAATATCGGCCGCCTGGGCCTGCCCCACGGGCCGTCTGGGGAGAAGGTGGCCGTGGTGAGTGTGGACGACTGTGACACGGCCGTGGCTGTGCGTTTCGGCGGCCTCGTCGGGAACTACAGCTGCGCTGCCCGGGGCACTCAGAGCGGCTCCAAGAAGTGAGCGTCCCGGGGGGGGAGGCCCAGGCAGCCCCCCGGCCATGACTGCTGCTCCCCAACACGGTCGCCCAGGGCAGGCCCTGATCTGATGCAGGGCGCCTTGGGCTCAGCACCCTGGCAGCCCCCGTCCAGGCTGGAATCATTCGGGCACCTTCCCTCTGACACGTTAGAACCTTCTAGAATAAGTCCCCTTATCACTTCTGCCAAAGTGATGGCCAGGCCAAGCCCGCATTTGTGACGGCTGGCTTGCAGACCCCAGAGACCGTGGGGTCGCGGCCCCGATCCACGGGGCGCGGGTCCCCTCCCTCCGTTAGATCCGGGAGGTTTTCTGCAGATGCCCCTAACTCAGAAACCGAGCTGCCGACACAGACAGCGGTCAGGCCGTCTCCCCAGCCAGAGCGGACGTCCCTGTTCCTTTCTAAGCGTGTTTTGGTGGCGTGTTCGGCAGTAAGGTTTGGGAGCCCACCGTTAGACCACCCGGTCCGTGCTCCGCCTCTGGGGCCGCTGTGGTGGAGGTGGGGTCAGGCCCGTTTTACTGATAAGAAAGACGTCACGGAGATGAGGCCTCTTGCCCGAGGCCACGCTGAGGCTCGTGCAGAACTGGCGTCTGGTTTGCTGTGAGCTCGTCAAGGTCATCAGAGGTCAGAGGGGTCGTGCCACTGATTGGCCTGGGCTGGCCCAGCCGTGGGTTTGGAGGTGACACAGTTCGAGGGCCTGGCGGTGGCCCTGGAAGTAGGACCTTCCTTTTGTGTCTTGGCTCGTTGGCCTGCTTCCCCGCTCAGGAGGCAGTGCTGGGTGTGTCTGGTGGCGTAGGCCGCCACGATAGGACGGCGGCACTGGGACCCCAGCGCCGCCCCTGACCAGCCGGAACCAGAGGCCAGATGGGTCGGCTTGGCATCCCCAGGTCCCTGGATCTGACCGGCCCTCTGCTCCTGGGCGGCGTCCCCAACCTGCCTGAAGCCTTCCCCGTGCACAATCGGCAGTTCGTGGGCTGCATGCGGAACCTGACCGTGGACGGGAGGAACGTGGACATGGCCAGCTTCATTGCCAACAACGGCACGAGGGCAGGTACGGCGGGGACGGCCACACAGGGGCTGTGACTGCTTCTCGAGCCGAGCCCGTGCGCCCCAGCTGTGGGCCTGCAGGAGGGGAGCCCCGGCTCACGGAGGTGCTGCTCCGGGGCCTGGACTTTCTGCAGCGCGCGGCTCGGGGACGTCACGGGGCATGGCAGCGCACTCAGGCGTGTCCCCGGGTGACCCAGCCCGCTAGCAGGGCGGGCCACGTGTCCTGTGCCACTTCTCACGGTCTGGCTGCCGGGGCTCTCAGGCCAACCTGCCTCCCCTTGGGGCTGTTGCCCACGGGGCCATCTTCCCACCGCACAGGTCGGTGTCAGGAAACAGCGGCCATTCGCCTGCGACTGACGCACAATCCCCTCGTGTTTCCCCCTCTGTGTCCCCAGGCTGCGCTGCTCAGAGGAACTTCTGTGAGGGAACCTGGTGTCAGAATGGGGGCACGTGTGTCAGCCGGTGGGACACCTACCTCTGTGAGTGCCCCCTCCGGTTCGGTGGGAAGAACTGCGAGCAAGGTAAGGAGCTGGCTGGGGGGGGGGTGCGGGGGGGCCGGGGCCGGGGGGCTGCATGGCCTGGGGGCGTCGGAGACCTCGTTCCGGGGCATCCAGGCTGCCACAGTGGCGTGTGTGTCCTCAGGCGTAGGCCATGGTGGGGCATAGGAGCGCACACAGGACCCGGCTGGGGTGAGAGGCTCGGGGGGTGCAGGAAGCTGGTGGATACCCGCCCACGCCCAGAGTTCCTGTTATGGAGACTGGGAGCCCAGCCAGAGAAAACAGGTGCCAACGCTGGGTTCGTAAGAGCAGGAAACAGACAGCTCGGGGCGCGTGAGGCCGTCACCCCTGGGGGCAGCCCCCAGCTGGCGTGCTCTGTGTGGTGACCGGGCTGCCCCCGCCCAGGGGGGTACCCCTCTTGGACACCCGGGTCTGGAGACGGTGAGGCCCACTTGGCCCCTGGCTTGTCTGAGTGTAACAGACGGCATGAGGCTCTCAGTCTGCCCATCGCCACCTCCCTGGTCCCCCTCAAATGTCTTGGAGCCTCGGCTGGCCAGCGGCCTCCCCACCTCCATGCCTGTCACCAGGAATAGAGCGACAGTGGCCGGCGTGCCTGCGGGTCGGGGCACACCCCAAACTCAGTCGAGGGCTGGTTAGGCTGCGGGGTTGAGGGGGGGCTGCTGGCACACGTGTGTGGTAGTCACGGCAGGCTCACGCTGTCCTGCTGGGGGACCCGCTCCTGCCCCCGCCCCAGGCCCCACCTGTAGTTGTGGGGTGGGACAGCACTCCGCCTGCTGAGCCCAAGGATTCTGGGCCACCGCGCTCTGCCTCCAGCTGGCCCGACAGCCCCTTGTCATGCCCTGGTCAGGACTGAGAACCCCCCAGCCTCAGTCTCCCCCTCCCCAGGAAGGTGGCAGGTGCCCCAGGGGGTGGGCCCCTGGAAGCCTACAGCTGCTGAATTCAGGACTAGATACCGCACACATGAAGTCCGAGACCGGCCTTTGTACTGAAATGAAAAGTCCCTGTCTCCCCGGCAGCCTGCCCTTCCCCTCCCACCCCCCGACCCCCGCAACTGAAGAAGGTTCTCTGTGGCATGTCTGATGTCCAGGGTCCCGCATTTCTCTGTCCACAGTCATGCCTCACCCCCAGCGCTTCGGCGGGGAGAGCCTCGTGTCCTGGAGTGACCTGGACATCACCATCTCCGTGCCCTGGTACCTGGGGCTCATGTTCCGGACCAGGAAGGAGGACGGCGTGTTGCTGGAGGCCGTGGCCGGCGCGTCGTCCAGGCTCCACCTCCAGGTGAGGGAGAACCACGCCCCCCCTCCGGGCAGTGGCAGGGCCGGTGTGTGCCCACGTGGGGCAGCCCGAGCTCCCAGGCCGCTCGCACGGCTGCCGGCGCCCCTGGGCAGGGAGGGGACCTCGCCGCCCCCCGCTCTGCCCGCACCGGCCCAGCGGGGTCCCCGGTGTGAGGAAGAAAGGAAACACGAGCCTGCTTTCCCAGCCCGCCACACAATCTCGCCATTCATACCCGGGAAGAGCGCAGGGAATCCAGTGTGCGGCTATGATTCCCACCGGGGGGGTCGATTCCAGCGCGTTTTTCTTCCTTTGTCGGCGAGATGGAGTACGTGGCGGGCTGGCTGGAGTCAGTGGCCCGGCCCCTGGGCTGCAGAGCTCAGCCTAGGTGCGTTTTAGATCGCGGCTGTGGTCCCGGGCGTTTCGGAACTGTCGGCGGCGGCGAGCACCTGCAGGCAGGGCCGGGGGTCCCCAAGGCTGGAGGCAGGCTCCGGCCGTGGGCTCCAGGGGGCCGCGCAGGCTGGCGCCCCGGGGTTCCGCTCTGCCGGGAGGTTCCTAATGGTCCTCCTGAACTTGGAATCTCCCTCTGCTGTGCTCTCTTAATCTTTCTTGAGTTTACCGTTTTGCTGATTTAAAACGTCAGGTACGCAGGTCCTAAAATCCTTTACAACATGATTTTAACATGCTCTCCCTCCTAGTTTTTGCTCCACAAATAGCTCCCCCTTGCGTCTTCCCAGCCCCGTAGAGACTCCATCTGGGGAAACGAGGGCGTTCCTGCAGGTCGTGCGGGTCACCCAGCGACCCCAGCGGCTGGCCGGGTGCAGGGCACTCTCACGCTCGCTGCCAGCCAGGGGTTTGATGTGTTGGAGGCTCAGGAGACTCCGCCCCCGGGGGGCCCAGGGTGCAGACCTGCTGTCTCCCGTCTCCGGGGGCTTTCTGTCTGCAGTGACGGGGGGATGGGAAGGGCTTGAGCGAATCCTCTCCGTCTGAACCCCCTCTACCGGGGGGCCACACCCCGGGGTTCTCCCCCCTAGAAAGGCCACCTCGGGACCCTTTTCAGACTCCGTCTCTCTCCCCACACGGGACCCAGGATTAGAAGGTATTCCATAGCCAGGTTGCTTTTTCTTGCCTTCCTTTGGGAGTTTCCTGCAAGTACATGTCCGTGTGTGTGTGTGTGTGTGTGTGTGTGCTCACACATACGTGTCTGTGCACGTGTGATGGAGGACCCGGGAGCACGAGGCCACAGGGGTGCCGACCCCCTTCGCGTGGGTCCTCCATGATCTTCAGCCACACTGAGTACCCGTCTAGACCAGGCACCTCCTCTGCCTCGGGGCTGGCCTGCCCCTGAGCACCCCACTGCGTCCAGCTGTGACGGCTCCCCCTGTGGCGAGGGGCTCCTCAGAGAGCTGTGTGTCCTTCCTCTCCTCTGCTCTGGGCCCTGGGACTGTGCTTCCCCGTGCGGAGTGGACTTCGTTCCCAGGGAGAGCGGGCTGTGCCGCGGTCAGAGAAGGTCAGGCGTGAAATGGTCCCCACGGAGCGTCCACCCCGTCTCTTTTTGCTCAGGGAAGCCTCGTTCCCTGGTCCCCCAGCCTCTGTGGCGTCCACATGGACCCCTTCCATCGCCCCTGTGGGCCGCCCTCCTGGAAACACTTGTGAGTGGCGGGGACAGAGGCACTGCCCGGCACCCTGTGAGCTCCGTGTCAGGTCAGCAGGGGTGGGACCCCAGACGTGCCCACCGATCGGTGAGGGCGGGGTCCCAGGGGGAAGGGGGCTGGGAGTCAGAGCCCCCGGCGGAAGCCTCTCTCCCCACACCTGCCCTGCTCGCCTGCATGGCGGCTCTGCAGGAGCCCCAGCGGGGGCCCATTCAGGTCGTACTGAAGGGGCGGGCTGTGCGTCCCGTAATTACAGCTGTCATCGTGGTTCCCTTATTAACCTGTGATTTCGCGGGTTTACCAGCAGTCCCGGAGGCTAGCGCTGGGCCAACACTTGGCAAGCACGGTTCTGCCTTGGGATGGTATTTTTCCTCTGTGGTTGCTTCACTGTTGGAACAAATTAAATTGGCTGTTTTCAGCTCAGGTGATGAATTAGAGCCTGCAGGCTGTCATTTGGCAGTGGGGGTCTCTGTAGAAAAAATGTACGCTATCAGGAGGAACAACGGTGAAAGCCGAAAACTCCCGTATTGAGTGACTGCATTCTGGGTAGCTAATCCAAAAATTTAGGGTGTTTTGGCCGGGGACTATGGCCAGCTCCTCCCTGTGGAAGGCTGGGTGGCAAGATGAGGGGCCTTGGGGGGAATCCTCCAGACCCCGGTGGCCACCCAGAAGGCGGGTCAGCTGGGCGCTACAGGAATGTTCTGGGTTATTTCTACGTGGCGTGTCTGAAGGCAGGCCTCCCGCAGGCTTGCGAGCTCTGTGGGGCAGCAGCGTAGGTGTTCCTGGCGTCCACGGCAGGCCAGCCAGCTGCGGCCAGCTACGCACTCATCCTGCAGCCCACACAATTTGCGTAATTGCTCTCCGGCGCCCTCGTTCTGCCTGCATTGTCAAGGGGGATCACCTGGCTATTGTTGAATGCCCCTCTTAAATCCGGCAACAGACCGGAGCGGCAAGCACGTGGGCCTGGGATTCATGCTATTGCCTTTGTCTGTAGACAGATGTCATTTTTATTGTCGATCCCCTGGCGTTGGGCTTGTTGTTGGCAAGGACAGCGAAAGAGCACAACCAGGGCAATGAAGGAGGTTGACTGTGACTTCCGTGGACGAAAGGAGACACAGCATAAAAAGGCGAAAAGTCACCTTCTTGATTTCACTCCCAATTAAGACTAAAAACCAAAACACATAATTAGTTGCATTATCTTCATAATCAGTTGAAAATATCCTGTTTTTCCATCATGATTTCTTTTTTCATCCACAGGGTATTTAGAAGTATGTTTTGGGGTGTCTGGGTGGCTCCATTGGTTTAAGGTCTGACTCTTGATTTCAGCTGAGGACATGATCCCGAGGTCTTGAGATTGAGCTCCGTGTTGGGTTCCACACTGGGCGTGGAGCCTGCTTGGGATTCTGTTTCTCCCTCTGTCCCTCCCCCCACCCGAGGTTATGCACGATCTCTCTTTCCAAAAAAAAAAAAAAAAGATTTCTTTTTAAAGATTTTATTTATTTATTTGCAAGAGAGCATGCAAGCAGGGGGAAGGGGAAGAGGGAAAGGGAGAGACTTTTGAGCAGACTCCTTGCTGAGCATGGGGCCCAAAGTGGGGCTCGATCCCACGACCCTGAGATCAAGACCCGAGCCAAAATCCAGAGTCAGCTGCTTAACTGACTGACCTACCCAGGCACCCCTGAGAGTATGTTTCTGAATCAGCAAACAGGTGGCATTTTCTAGGAAGTCGTTGTGTTGTTGATTCTAGCATAGTTGCAGGTCAGAGAAGGCATGCTGTGTGATTTCAGACCTTTGAAATGTGTGGGACTTGCTTCACAGCCCAGGATTTCATCTTTTTTGTGAATGTCCCACCTATACTTTGAAGGAATGTGTGTTCTGCAGTTGTGTTCTAGATACACCAAATGAGTGAAGTTTGCTATTTGGGGCGTTCAGACCTATGTCATTATTGATTTTTTTTGTCTCTCTGCTCAGTTACCGAGAGAGGTAAATTTAAAAAGTTTGCAGCCCTCATTGTGGATTTATCTCTTTCTCCTTTTAGTTCTGTCAAGTTTGGCTTTGTATGTTTTGAGACTGTGTTATTAGGTGCATACAAATTTAGAATTGTTTTATCTTCCTGGACAAGCAACTCTGTCATCGGTATGAAAATCACTTTTATCTCTAGAATTTGTTTGCCTACAGGTTTAGTTTATCTCATTCATAGAGCTACACCAGATCTCTTTTGGTTGGTGTTTACATGTGTCTTTTTCTGGCCTTTTACTTTCAACACTTCTGAATCTTTATATTTTAGGTGTGTCTCTTTGAAACAGTGTGTTAGTAGTTATTGTTTTTCTAAGCTATACTTGGCTTGAGACAATCTTTCAACACCAGTATCTTAGGTGAGTTGCAGTGCTATTTCCCCACCTTCTTACACATCTTTAACCTAGCTAGCTTGAATCTTATCTCCTGAAATAGAACATATATCCACAGAAATCAGAGTCTTATGGTCACCTTAACCTGTTTCCTTGAAGGTTTTGTGTTCCCATTATTATTCTCAAGTCTGATAATTCTATTTTATGGATTCCCTGGGTGGGTTGAGGGGGATGGTGCTCTGTTTCCATCCACTCTTTCTTCCTTCTCTTGGTTTTCATGCACACTGTCTTGTCTCCTCCAGGACTTGGTTATTTTTGCTTGAATGCTGAACGTCGTATCAAAGACACAGTGGGAACTGGAAACTAGAATGGAGCTGCTTCTGCCCCCCACCCACCCTGGCTGGGCTCTGAATTCCCGTTTTTATCCTCCTGGCCCCAGAAGCCTGGGACGCTCTGCTCAGCTTCCCGCCTCAGCTGTGTCTCCCAGAAGCAGCCCGCAGCTGTCGGCAGAAGTGAACACCAAGTTCACTCCTGCACATTTCTAGCTTCTACCTGGTTGTGGCTCCATAACGCTGCCTTGAGTCATTCCGATGCCCTCAGACGCCTGTGCTTTATGTTTGTCTTGTGTGTGTAGGTGTTCTCAGGAGGAGGGTTGGTCCAAACTACCTAGTCCTTCATTAGGGCAAAGAAGATTCTGGCATTACTCCTGGCCAGGTTTTCTTAAAATACGAACATCCTTAGGCCAGTTACTTTGCCAGTGGTTGGTTTTTTTTTTTTTTTGTACAAATACATAAATGTGGTGGCCTGAATCCTGTCACATAAAGTGGAACATACGCCTCCAGAAATAAGACCTCGGCACTCACCTGAACCTGTGGTTGTTCCCAGTAATTGAGCCCAGTGGGCTTTATCTTACCTGCCCTCTGTCCGCATTTGATACTTTCTGCTGCAGGAAAAGGCATGTAAGTCTGACGAGTGATACAGGCAACAATAAGAAATTGAACTTGGTCTGTCTTTGGCCCAGTGCCCTGTGGTAGGTCTTTTTGCGTGGCTTTGTTATTTAAGTGACTGCAAAGCATTTTCTGTCTGTTGGCGTCACATCACCCCGTGGGGGTGGCTCTCCCTGTCCTCCAGGTCCTAAACAACTATGTCCAGTTCGAGGTGTCCCATGGTCCCTCAGACGTGGCGTCCGTGAGGTTGTCCAGGTTCCGTGTGACTGATGGGGAGTGGCACCACCTGCTGATAGAACTGAAGAGCGCCAAAGAGGGCAAAGACATCAAGTACCTGGCGGTCATGACCTTGGACTATGGGTTGGACCAGGTGAGATGCCACCCGTACCCTCTTTGGAACAGACACCTTCACTGTGAGAGAGCAGAGTGACCCCTCCATGTGCCAGGGCCTGCCAGAGCCCTCGAGGACTTGGGGACACACATTCTGGGCCCCCCTGAGTTTGGGTCTCGTGCACTGCCTTATGCTGTGGTCCCCGGTACCTGTACCTTTCCCGATAGTCAGCTCCTGGATGCAGGAACCTTTCGGATTCTGTCTGAGTGTCCCATCACGGGGTGTCCCATCACGGTGCCGTGAGCGCCTTCTGCAGTGGTTTTTTTCAGCCCAGCTGTCCCGAGTCACGACTGTGTGCTCAGCTCTGTGCCTCTGGGATACAGAGAGAAATGAGGCACGGGCCCTTCCCGTAGCATGAGTGACGTGTGACGGTGGCTGAGCAGATGAGCCCAGGGCATTCCAGGGCTCCCTCACAGCACACTTGGTGAACCCCACTCGATTTCCACGGTTTGCAGACAGTAACAAGGGGCCTTCTTTTCTGGGACGCTTCAGGGGCTCCTCGTGATTTTTGTGCCCTCAGAGTCTAGGTTCATCCCCCATTTGGTTCTGAGAAGAAATGGCTGTTGCATTCAGGAACAGCCTTCTAGGGCCTGAGGGCCCAGCAGGGACTTCCTTAGGTTCCGGCTACGATGGGCGTAGTTTAGATTGGCTGCCATCTCCCTCCTTAGTTCACCAGCGTTTTCTCGGAGTAGCTCATTAGTGGTGCCCATTCCGGAGGTGGCAGCATTGCCCATGTCCCCCCAGTTGGCCATCTTGGCCGTGCCGGGACGTGGACGCATGTCCTGTGTCTCCTGCCCACCGCACACAGTCAGCCCTGCTCACCGCCCCCCCCGCCCCCCGTGGGGAGACCCAGATGCCCCCGGGCTGTGGGGAGCTTGCGAGAGTGACCGCGTTTCAGCCTTGGAGCACGTTCCTCCCCGAAGGCGTTTCCAGCATGTGGATGTAACCCCCCTCCCTGCTCAGGAAACAGTACAGATCGGGAACCAGCTCCCGGGCTTGAAGATGAGAAGCATTGTCGTGGGCGGCGTGTCGGAGGACAAGGTCACGGTGCGCCGCGGTTTCCGGGGCTGTATGCAGGTACGCAGGGCCGTGGGGCCGCCCACGGTGCCATTGGTCAGCCTGCTGGTTTTCCGTGAATGAATGATTGGTCTCACCGCCAACACCACTTAGCGGATCCTGCAGATGGGACCTCGCCCTTCCCCGTGCCGGTCTCAGCTCTGCCCAAGGAGGCATTGCTTCTTGGAGACCAGAGAGAATTTGGGGCTCTCCTAACCCCTGGTTGCCTTTTGAGGTTCCTCCAACCCCGAGACACTGGACTGAATCCAGCTGCCCCTTTCTAACTCAGGGAGTGAGGATGGGGGAGACATCCACCAACGTCGCCACACTGAACATGAACGACGCCCTCAAGGTCAGGGTGAAGGACGGCTGTGATGTGGAAGACCCGTGCGCCTCCAGCCCCTGCCCTCAGCACAGCCGCTGCCATGATGCCTGGGACGGCTACTCCTGCGTCTGTGACAAAGGTGGGAGCCCGCGCCCGCACCCCTTGTCCTGAAGGCCATCAGTAGAGGGCAGCGCTTTGGTGTTGAGAATATGTTCGGGTGGAAAAGGAGGAGCACCCCCGTCAGGGCTGTGGGTCTGCGAGGCCTGAGCCTTGTTCTGTGACCGGGGAGAGGGGCCGTCTCTTCTCAAAGTGCGTTTGCCCATCTTGTCCTCACGTGGGACAGGGGGACCCCCTGGGTTTTATCCTCAGGACACGTGATGAGGTGAGGGAGAGAATTCATGAAAAATCCCCACTTTCAGAGATGATACTTCCAGTGGTCACCCGGATTTTAAGGCGCTGTGATCCCACTGTGTAACCTGGGGTGGCCGGGACTCCCTCCCCTAGGCCTCCTGCCCTCCCGGTGGAGGGGGACCTGGGAGGCCCTCGTTGCTACATTTCCAGGTCCGACCCACCCAATGTCGGTGTGTCTGGTGACTCTGAGTGTGTCCACCACGTCCCTCCGTGGGACACGGGGAGTGGGGTCTGGGGAAGACACGGACGGCCCGAGAGGTCTTAACCCGGAGGCTCTGGCCCTGGAGGGGGACGAGGAGTGCCGTGGGCAGGTGCTGGGGTGGCGGTGACGCTGGCCTGTCCCCACAGGGTACTTCGGAAGGCAGTGTGTGGACGTGTGCCATCTGAACCCCTGCGAGCACGTCTCGGCGTGTGTGCACAGGCCCAGCTCCCCGCGGGGCTACGCGTGTGAGTGCGGGCCCGGCCACTATGGCCAGTACTGCGAGAACAAGTAAGTGCCCCCCACCCTCCCGCGGAGTGTGGCCGCCACGTCCCCTCCGTCTCTTCTCCTCTTGGTCGTTTCACGCAGAGACACACAGGACTGTGGCTAACATGGGCATAGGGTTTTTTTTGTTTTTGTTTTTGTCATATTTGTCATGAAACGAATAGGAATCTAACCGAGCATCTCAGACTAACCCTGTCTGAGCAGGTTTGCGCCCAGAGACACGCGGCGCGGCCCCTGCTTCCAGAGCCCCACCACATACGCAGCCCGCGGGCGCCGAGCTGCAGGGACCCGCCCCGTGGGCCGGGGACAGAGCGTGGCTCTGTGGGGCCGCGGGAGCCCCGCAGCAGCGTGGCCGGCTGGAGGCCGGGTCTCCGAGGGCCCCAGCTGCTGGAGCGTGGGAGGAGCAGGAGGAAGCTGGAAACGGGGGCAGCCCGGAGGCGAATCATGTCCCCGGGGGCTGGTGTTGCAGGCACAGAGGGCTGAGGGGGCTGTAGGGAGAAGGGGTGCACCAGAACTCTGGGGTCCTCCCCACCGCACGTGCGGTCCCGTGAATGTCTGACTGGAGCCCCCGGCTCAGCCATTCTGCTGTGGTTGTTTTTATGCCCGTGCTGTGTGTACTGTCAGTACTTAATAATTGTTTGCCAGGTTAGCGAGTGAGTAGGAGAGGTGGCCTGCCGGGTGGGGGAGTGGATGGAATGCCGTTAGCGGAGATAGGAGCCCAGGGCGGCCCTTCGTTTCCAGGAGCCCGAAGGATTCAGCTGGGGCGTGCATCCCACGGGTCAGCAGCGAGCAGTCAGGGGGAGGGCGGAGGAGGGGTGATGCCGACCGACAACAGCCAGAGCCCGGGGGTGGGGGCGAGCCTGACCTGGTGACCTGTGATGTCCCACGTCTCAGGGCCTGGGCTCGTGTCCTGCTCCTGAACCCAGGAGGTGGCTGTTGGGAGCTGCCCGCAGTGCCTGTCAGGCCTGTGGAAAGGCAGCTCTGGGCATCTGGGGGGACGCGGGCAGTGTTTGCCTCACGGATGCCCCAGAACCCCATGTTCGGGGACTGCCCGCTGGGGACCACGTGTTGACAGACACTCCGGAGCCTACAGGAAGGTCGCCCGGGGCAGCCGGGCTCCGCAGGCTCTGTTGGGGCTGGGGCTGGATGTGGCCCGGCTGTGGGGTCCCCTGTCACCGAGCTCCCCTGTGAGCCAGGCGCCGTCGTGTGGGTGCGGGGACAGAGGGAGCACAGGTCAGTGCCGTCCCCACTTCAGGGAGCGTGACGAGGTCATGCTCCTTGGAAGCCCAGGTTGGGGTACCCACCTGTGTCTTCCAGGTAGAAAAAAAAAGCGAGCAAACAGATCATTTTAGAAGTTTTTGTAATAGAAGCCCTTCAGACCTGGGAGCCCTGGAGTCTGGGATCCTAAGGGGTCATGGGCGAGTGAGGTTGGGAGCCAGCAAAGGGGGAAACTGAGGCTACTCCAGGGGGAGGGAGGGGCCCAGAAGCAGGCCAGGTGAGGCTCCTGGCCTCCACCGTCTTCCTCTGGCTCCAAGGACAGTTACGCACACCTTCCTTCTGCTGTCCCGTTTCCCTGACAGGATTGACCTTCCTTGTCCCAAAGGCTGGTGGGGGAACCCCGTGTGTGGACCTTGCCACTGTGCTGTCAGCAAAGGCTTTGATCCCGACTGTAACAAGACCAACGGGCAGTGCCAGTGCAAGGTGAGCCCGGCATGTGGGTAGACGCTGGCCGCATCCCCACCCCCACCTCCAGTGGCCACGCTGAGAGATGGCCGCGTGCACACCCACATGTGCACATGCACGCACACGTGCACACCCACATGCACACCCACGAAGTCAGGTCCTGAGCCCCCAGAGATGGCCGCGTGCACACCCACGTGCACACCCACGAAGTCAGGTCCTGAGCCCCCAGAGATGGCCGCGTGCACACCCACGTGCACACCCACGAAGTCAGGTCCTGAGCCCCCAGAGATGGCCGTGTGCACACCCACGTGCGCATATGCACGCACACGTGCACACACAGACACACACATTCAGGTCCTGGGCCCAGGGAAAAGGCTGCTCAGCGAGGCACTGAGTACCCCGGGGCCGGTCTTCATGTGGACACTGGTGTGGACCCCTGAGGACTGACTCCGCAGCCGCACGCCCAGGTGGTAACAGAAAACGGTAATTTCTGTGAGGTTCGCTCACTCTCAGCACCAACCAGTGTTCTCCTGCTCGGCCGTTTCCTGGGGTTTTGTCACGCTGGCTTTCGATGATGACTGAGGTTTCTAAATGATGAAAAGCCCTGGCCACACCCCCTCCTGGGGGCGTCCATTGTTCTCTGTGGCGTGGAGTCACCTCCTCGGGGGTCAGACCTGGCGCCGTGCTCCCGGCCAGGCCCCGGGACACCGTCCCCCGCAGCAGAGTCATGTGTGCTCGGTTGTAGAGCTGCTGGTCGTTGGCACCCAGAGGAAGGACGTGTCTCACTGGATGAGGGCCGTGTGCTTCGAGGCGACGGTTTGCCGGCCCCGGAAGGGAGATCGCCGACACGGGCCCCTCCACGCTCCCGGTGCCTTAATACCGGGAACCGGCGCGTGTGGCCCGGCGCTTCCGGAAGCCCATATGTTGTTTGCCGAAACGCTTAAGTGAAGAACTGCACCGGCCGGACCAGATCGGGACCGGGCACGCCGCTCAGAGCCGCGCGGCGGTCGGCACATCCGTGGGCAGCGTCGTGGGAGGGAGGCTCAGAGCCTCTTTGGGGAACATGTGCCTCAGATTTCTTCTCATCAGAAATTACAGAAAATGGGAACGGTATTGAAAAGTGGCACCCGTGAGTCCTCCCAGGGTGACTGCTAATGTGTTTGTGCCTCTTCCCAGGAGCTCGGATACACGTGGTTGGACCCCCTGTGGGCACGGTTCCATGTCCCTGCCTGACACGGGACCTGGACACTAGCTGCGGCTCAGCCCAGGTCACAGCCCGTCCACTCTTGAGCAGGGGATGCTTGGGTCCCCTGCCCTGCGAGGCAGTTTGGCCAGAGATGGGCACACCCCTGGGCTTTGCAGTCTGAAGCCCGTGCTCTTGGCCGTCGCCCAGACCGGCCCAGTGGTGGACCTTCAGTTGCCTTCTGATTTCTCTAATGAAAAAAAATATACCCCGGAAATCTCCATTTGAATCCAGTATTTTATTTTAAAGATTTTATTTATTTGACAGAGATTACAAGCAGGCAGAGAGGCAGGCAGAGGGAGAGGGAGAAGCAGGCTCCCTGTTGAGCAGAGAGCCCGATGTGGGGCTCGATCCCAGGACCCTGAGATCATGACCTGAGCCAAAGGCAGAGGCTTTAACCCACTGAGCCACCCAGGTGCCCCGTAATCCAGTATTTTTGAGGACAGATATGCAGGTGGCCCATGATAAGTGTTAGGTGAGAAGTTAGGGGGGGTACGTTCCCAGAGCATGCACCTGCCCCATTGGGCACAGTAGGTCCCCCAGACGCTGCTCACGGGAGGATGTGGGTGGAGGGCGGTGGGCAGAGGCCCAGGTGCCCGTCCATCACCCCGACACGCCCGGAAGGCTCCTGCGGGAGAAGAGCCTGGAGTCCCACACGCCGCTTCTGTCTCTCTCTCTTTTTTTTTTTTTTTTAAGATTTTTTTTTATTTATTTATTAGAGAGCAAGAGACTGAGAATGAGAGGGGAGAAGGTCAGAGGGAGAAGCAGACTTCCTGCAGATTCGGGAGTCCGATATGGGACTCGATCCCGGGACTCCAGGATCATGACCTGAGCCGAGCCGCTTCTGTCTCTTGCAGGAGAATCACTACAGGCCCCCAGATCAGGATGCCTGCCTGCCGTGTGACTGCTTCCCGCACGGCTCGCAGAGCCGGGCCTGCGACATGGACACGGGGCAGTGCGTCTGCAAGTCCGGGGTCATCGGCCGCCAGTGCAACCACTGTGATAACCCTTTCGCTGAAGTCACCACGCTCGGCTGTGAAGGTCTGAGCCGCCCCTGATCCCTTCAGGCTGTGTCGCAGGGACAGACTGCTGGGCTCCGCGTGTGCACCACGCACCCCTGGGGGCTGGGAGCGTTCACCAGCCTTGTGCTCTGACAGTGTGCACTTGGCCTTCTGTGACCTGACTTTCCTGGAGGGCATGGGTCAGAGCCTGGGTCCCCCCTTCGGCTGTCCTGACACTGACGAGGGGAAGATGCAGGGGCCTGGTTCTCGGTGGGGGCGGAGTACTCGGAGAGCTGGGCACCTTTGCGGGCCTGGCCGTGCCCAGCTGAGCAACCTTATTTCCCCCCATGACCCTAGTGATCTACAACGGATGTCCCAGAGCATTTGAGGCTGGCATCTGGTGGCCGCAGACCAAGTTCGGGCAGCCGGCGGCGGTGCCGTGCCCCAGGGGATCGGTGGGTAAGTACCGAGGCCTGTGGCATCCACTCCAGGCGGGAACTTGGTCGAGGCTCGCAGCTGACGGGAGACTTGGCTAGAGCATCGGAAGTCGTGGGATGTTCCGTGTGGACAACGTTTCTTTAGCCGAAGTGTTGGGGAAAATAAAACCTTGTTCCTCGATAATAAATGACAAAACCTGGAAAAGCCGTAACGCACACCTAATACGCGGCCAGGGGCCAGGATCCGGACAGGCTGCTCTGCTGCTCCCGGTGCCGGGTTCTCTGTGAAATGGGGGTGGCTGCGTCTGTGCCCTGAGGGGTCCGGAGACCTACGGGGACGACCCACCAAGGCACACGGCTACAAGTCGGGTTTGTGGCAGACGTGCAGGGCCCACGGTCGTGGGGGGTATTTAGCAAACCGTGGAGCTGATTTCCCTTTCCGTGGATTTGCTCACGGTGGCCGAGCGGCCTGTGCCGCCTCAGCCATGGCCCCGGGCACGTGGGGAGAGAGCTTGGGTTGGTTTCGTGGCCGTGGCACCCGCCTGGCCCTGGGCCGGACGAGGGGTGCGCATCACGCCTGGGCTTCACACCCCCGCCGAGCACACTGGGCTCAGGTACACACAGGTCAACGAGCGTGGTGACCACTTGGGGTTTCAGGTCTTCTCCATGTTCCCTGTTCTCTAGGAAACGCAGTCCGGCACTGTAGCGGGGAGAAGGGCTGGCTGCCCGCCGAGCTCTTCAACTGCACCACCGTCTCCTTCCTGGAGCTCAGAGCCATGGTAGGCCCTGCCCCAGGGAGCGCGTGCACGCGTGCAGGGCCGGGGGGCGGGGGGATGTGGCCGGCGGGAGGCCCCTGGATCCCGCTGGCGGGGGCTGGGCCCGGCTCAGGACCATCGCGCCCACATCCGTCTGGGCGCCCACAGTGGAGCGCAGCTGCCCTTCCCATCAGGATCAACCTTGCATCTGGATCTGGAAACAAGGGGTCCCCCCATATTCGGGCCCGCCCCCGACCTCACCCTCTGTCACTGCCGCTCCCTAGTGTCTCTTTCTAGCACTTGGCCTGACCATCCCTCCTTTTTGGTGCCCGAGTTCCTAGCCAACGTCCCTGTTTGGTTTGGGGGCTTTTCACGTTCTCGCCTGAAAAGGAAGTTTCTACGGGAAAGTACCGGGTTTTCTGAATCATAGGAAGGAGCAAAGCAGCCGCGGCAGGTGTGCAAACGTCTCGTGTGCCCCCCCCCCCCCAGAACGAGAAGCTGAGCCGGAATGAGACGCGGATGGACGGCGACCGGTCCCTGCGGCTGGCCAAGGCACTGCGAAACGCCACGCGGCACCCTGGCAAGCTCTTCGGCAACGACGTGCGCACGGCCTATCAGCTGCTGGCCCGAGTCCTGCTGCATGAGGGCAGCCGGCAGGGCTTCGAGCTGGCGGCCACGCGGGACGCCGACTTCCACCAGGTGACGGCGTGGGGCGGGTCACCCTCGGGGGCCCCGCGGTCCTGTGGGGCTCGAGGGCAGCTGGGGGTCCCGCGCTCAGCTGTGCGAGATCACTGCTCCCCGTGTCCTCAGGGCAAAGCTTCACTTTGCAGCCGGGCCGGCGTGGTGACCAGTGAGCCTGGGTGCGAGTGCTCGGGGCGTTGGGGCGAGGGCACGTGTGGGGCAGGCACGGTCTTGGTGGGGGGACAGTCACCGTCACTGATGACTGACCCTTAGTACCGGCCAGCAGTCTGCATGACTTACGTGAATTAGCCACTCATGCCCACACGTCCCGTGAGGGTGCGTTATTACTGTTCCATTTTATAGGTAAGGAGACTGAGGGAGAGAGAGCCAGGGGCATGTAGCTCGTCAGGGGGCTCCAGGGTCTATGCTCCCACCTCGGGGTCCTGCTTTCAGAGACTATGACATTTCCTACAAAGATCATCCTGTTTTGTGTTTAAGTAATTGCTCCTTAAGAAATGTCTGTTTAGAATGGTTGGTGAGGAGATGCTCATTCATCCTCGTGTGTGGATTGCTGGGCAGCAAGCGTCGTCAGCCCGTGATGCCTCTGGACCCCTCCCCAGGCCTCCTCGTCCACACAGGACCCCCAGGGAACCTCCCCGTCCATGCAGAGACCCCCAGGGAACCT
Source organism: Nasua narica (assembly GCA_028533885.1). NCBI lineage: Eukaryota > Metazoa > Chordata > Mammalia > Carnivora > Procyonidae > Nasua > Nasua narica. The sequence continues at coordinate 117,128,290 of CM052807.1, read as the reverse complement.
CTCCATCCACTTAGGGCCCCTGGGGAACCTCCCCGTCCATGCAGAGACCCCCGGGGAACCTCTCCATCCACTTAGGATCCCTGGGGAACCTCCCCGTCCACTGAGGACCCCCAGGGAACCTCCCCATCCACTGAGGACCCCGGGGAACCTCCCCATCCACTTAAGACCCCCGGGGAACCTCCCCGTCCCCTGGGGAACCTCCCCATCCACTGAGGACCCCTGGGGAACCTCCCCATCCACTGAGGACCCCTGGGGAACCTCCCCGTCCACTGAGGACCCCCGGGGAACCTCCTTGTCCATGCAGAGACCTCCGGGGAACCTCCCCGTCCACTGGGGACCCCCGGGGAACCTCCTTGTCCACTGAGGACCCCCGGGGAACCTCCCCGTCCACGCAGAGACCCCTGGGAACTTACCCATCCACGTGGAGACCCCCAGGGAACCTCCCTGTCCACGTGGCTTCTCCCCTTTGCCTCTCAGAGTGTACGTGGGGGAGCCCCCAGCAGAGCGTCCTCCTGACCCACGGCTCCTGCCCCCCTGGGTCTGTCCCCCATCTGATCCTGCCCGGCCTAGTCTCAGGAAGCTGGAGCTTTCCAGAGCCTGGTGTGCTCTCTGCTGCGTCAGCTCGGCCTCATGGGGCCAGCCTCCCTCACCCGCTGAGCGCCGACCGTCTGTCTGACAGGATGTGGTCCACACGGGCAGTGCGCTCCTGGCCCCGGACACACAGGCCGCGTGGGAGCAGATCCAGCGGAGTGAAGGGGGCGCGGTGCGGCTGCTGGGGGGCTTTGAGGCCTACTTCGCCAACCTGGCACGCAACGTTCGGAGAACCTACCTGAGGCCTTTCGTCATCGTCACTGCCAATATGAGTAAGGGCCACGAGCTGGCGGGGCTGGGGGCACCATGGGTGCTCCAGGGTCAGACCCCTGGGGCCTGTCTTTGGGGGGGTCCCTGCTGGACTGTCTTGAGGGGACGGTCTGCAGCTCTGGCCTCCGGTGCCCTGTCAGGACCCTCCTTGTCCAGCCTCTCAGAGCTGAACCGGGGACACACACACATGACTTTGGGCCCCGGGAATCAGGGTGGGTCAGAGGAAGTGCCACCTATTCACCACCGGAGTCTGCAGGCTTCTCGGGACACGGGCGTGAGGCTGTCCGGGGGCAGACCCGGGCTCCAGCTGTGGGTCCTGCCCTCCAGGCTCACAGGGAGAGGCACAGACCCAGGGAAGAACAAGGCACAGGCCGCCTAGGCCCCTGGGTGGGGGTGGGGGGGATGTGTGCCCTTCCTGAGTCAGGGGCTGAAGGTCAACGAGCAGGTACTAGTGAACTGAGTCTCCCCACCGCCCGGGAGGCGCCACCCTGAGGTCCGGGGGTTTCCATGGTCAGGTTCCTTCACGGGGAGAAAGCCCCAGATGTAGAACCAGCCCCTACCTGACCCACCCAGATGGAGCCGGCCAAGTCCCTGGGGGTGGGGGGGGGCTCCTACAGGGGAGGGTCCTTGCTTTCTCCTCTTGGAAACGTTTGTTAGGCCGCCAGGCTGGGGGCGATGGGGGATATTGGGGAGCGCCTTATGCATGCCCATCACCAGAGGGGCCCGACTGAGCCTTAATCTGGAAGTGGCGGCCCTCATGTGACTCCTGCTGCAGACCCCCGCGGGGCCTCCCGACGGGGGCGGGGCCTCCCTTGCCGGCCAGGAGATGCTCCGGCTGGCCGTCTGCGCCTCCCGGGCCCTTCTGGGGCCCCGCGACGGGGCCTGCCCTGTGCTGGGATGGAGGTGGGCTGAGGGCTCAGGGCCCCCATTGTCACTGGGGGCAGGGAAGAAGGATGCGCTCGCTTCTGCCGAGCTGGCCTCGCAGCCCGACAGGACCCGGACACGGTGCGGCCTGCAGCCTGGTGCCTTCTGGAGCACTCAGGAGGTTCCGAGTGTCCTGCCTGTGTCTCCCTGCGGCCCCTGGTTTTGTCTCTGATGATCCGTGGCCGGGAGCATCGACCCTGTACTGGGCACCCCTGTCTGTCCTCCCGTGTCCTGTGTCCCCTACCGTCCCCGACCGCCCAGCAGCTCGGGGTGGGCCCCCAGCCCCTGTCCGCGTGGGCGGCTTGCGGGCACCCTTCATACGGGGGGG
>CM052807.1:117108857-117125677 GCA_028533885.1 Nasua narica | reverse complement strand
GGATGGGGGCTCCCATCCCTCATCCCACATCCCAAGAGCCTAACCTGCACCCCCTCCCCGGCCTTTCAGAGAGACGTCTTCAACCAGCTGCTGATCCACGCGGCCTTGAACTGCACGGCCGGCGTCCACAGGAACGTGGCGCGGTGAGTTCCTCGCTCACGGCCACCCGGGCTTGGGGATATCTCCGAGAGGCGCTGCCCCTCTCACGCAGGCGTCTCCCTACGAGCTTCTAGCCTGCCCTGAGGCGCCCAGTCCCTCTGCCGGAGGTGGTTCCCACCTTTGAGTTTGCGAGGACGTGAGGCTGTGGGTGCTTGGTTGTCCACTAGCACGCCCGACTTGACCGCCGGGGTCTCCGTCCTCCCGCCCTCCCCGTCCTCCCCTCAGCCGGGCCACGCCTAGCTAGTTACTGACACGTCCGGCTCCTTCGGGGGCCTGGGCCTTTGCACGGGCGCGCTCTTTCTCACGGGCTGTGCCAGGTTCCAGGAGGCGGGGGAGGGGGCAGGCACACTGTGGAGCGCACCTCTCACGTGGGATCACCAGCAACTACGTCGCGTACACACGCGCGCACACACACACAGGCACGCACGCATGTCAGCTGCCGTGGGGGTGAGCCAGGGCCCCCTGGAGGCGGAGCTGCTCGGGACTCAGGGAGGGAGGAGGCCCGCACACCAGCGATCTCACCAGGCCCAGGGGTCAGGCTGGGAGGAAGAGCTGGAGGGTTAGGGATGCTGGGGCAGGGGGCACCTAAATTAGCAAGCGCTGCAAAGCCCAGCCCTCGCCCAGCAGCCTGGGAGCTCCCACACCCCGCTCACCTCGCCCTGCCCGGGGCGGCCGGGTTCTGTGCTGGCTCGTGCTCCGGGGGTGAGACAGGACCCCTCCTCGTGGGTCCCCTGCACCCCACGAGAACAGCGGGGGGGTGCCTGGTGGGTACAATAGGGGTCGGGAGACCCAGTGAAGTCCCGGGTGGCCCTGGAGATCAGGCGGAAAGGCCCAGGGTCCAAGTGCAGGCCCCGGGGCCCAGCTGCCCCCACAGCACCTCCAAACCGAGCACAGCAGGTGTTCTCGGCACTAATGAAGCAGCTGTGCACGCTCTGGAGTTGGCTGCGACTCGGAAGCATCTCGGACCCATGGCCCTCCCTGCTCACCCCTCCGTGGCCACCCATAGGAGCTGCATGCCTCTCTTAAGCGGGCTCCAGGCCCCGGGGAGGGTGTAAGTTGGCATCTCAGGTTGGCAGGGACGGTGGGGCCCTTTGGACAGAGAGGCTGGCTGAGGGCAGGAGCAGGGAGCTGGGGGCATGCCATGGGGGGTGGAGGGTCTCCTCGGAGCACGGCGGTCCGCCTCTAGGGGTGCTGGGGGACAACACGCCGCGCGGGCAGCCCGGAGCAGATGCTGACCATGGAGGGGAAACTGCTGCTGTCGGGGTGACGGGCGGCTCACTCCCCTCCCCTCCGAGGTGGAAACCCTGCGCCCCTACCCATAGTGTCCCCACCCCAGGTGCAGCCTGGCCGCTTAATCCCACCCTCACCCCATGAAATCACTGCTGTCAGTTGTTCAGGGTCTTTGTCCGAAATACTTGCTTTGTCTTCACTTGAGTCTCTCCATACCTTGTCTCCTGCCATTTCCCTCCCCAGTCAGCCTCAGGCGTGGCTTCCCCGGATGCCCCCTCCTCCTGAGGCAGACAAGGCCACAGTTATGCGCTCGCGCGGCTACAGGTCTTGGGGAGAGGGTCAACATGTTCAAACATTGGACATCCTGGTGACATATTGGAGTCCCCACTTTCTCATCCTTGTCCCCCACCCCCAGTGCCCTGCCTTCTCCCTGGTCCCCCTGCGAAGACGAGGTCTCTAGCTGCTGGGCTCTGACCCTCCTGTCCCCTCTCTGCCCATCTCAGCCCCAGCCCGAGTTGCCTGTCCTCCTTGGAGCCCAGGGACCATGGGGCCCGCCTCCTTCTAGGAGGTCCCATCACAGACCCTGTCCCTGTTTCCACAGGAGCCTTCTGATGGAGCGTGACGCCTTGAAGCCCAACTCACCCCTCACCCAGCGGCTCATCCGAAAGGCCGCTGCCATCCACCTCCTGCAGTGAGCTGGGCCTGGCCCCCTCCCCAGCGTCGGATCAGCTGCCCCCGTCCCCTGGGGTTAGAAGCAGCTAGAGCCTGTTAGTTAGGGCAGTTGAGTAATTTGCAGCTTTAAGCAGAAAGCCTGTAACCAGCAGCGCTGTAGGAAGTAGCGACACAAATCAGTTTTAGACAGGATTTGCAATCTCTGAACCCTTGTTAAGGGCCAAGGTGAAATTGCCTGTGGTTAGAACCGAAGTGGGCAGTGCTCTTACCACTGGCCAACCAAACTGTTTTCCCAGGGGCCTCTTACACCTCCTGGTGGCCAGGAGTTAGACAGCAGGGTTGGCCAGGGGCTGGCTCTCCTGGAGGAGGGAATCCTCCACACAGCCCCTGGGGACGCCCTTACCCCTGAGGCTGCCCCTGGGATAAGCCCTCTCCTTTGTCCTCCCCATCGTAGTTTAGATACGTTGTCCCATCTTTTGGGTGAGAGCACCCATGGGGAGAAGTGACTTGCCCAGGGTCACAGCTACCAGAGGCTGTGCTGAGATTCACCTTGGACCCCCCAGCTGCCGCCCCCACTGCCCCCAAAGATAGCACAGGCACGTGGGGTGGCCCTCTGCTTTCTCTGAGGAAGTCTGCGGGCTTCCCCGGGGGGGAGGCTCCGGTGGTGCCAATTTAGGGACCTAAGGTATGTGGTTTCCTTTTCCCACTAGGACTTTAATCACACGCGCACACATGCACTGAGCCGGCACACTTTCTGGGGGGTGTGGACTGAACTCAGAGGTGCTGTGTCGTGGGCAAAAACCAAAGGACACGGACCTTCACCGATAGCTGGGCCAGTTTTCTGTTTCCGCATCTTCTTCCCGTGGCCCCAGTGACACTCCTGAGCAGGCTGCTGACTTCACTGCAATGCGCAGGTGAGGGGCGACCCCCACCCCTCGAGGTTTCTCAGGTTCCTTCAGTGTAGGCTGGAGTTAGGTAGGGACTCAGGCAGGGGGCCGCGGAGGGCTTCAAACTGATCGGACAAATTTCCGAGATTAAAGTAAATTAGTTAATTGGTTCCTCTGACTGACTGTTGCTGGCGGCACCTTTCATCATCTCCCACGTGCCAGGCTGGGTCCCCAGGAGAAGCTCCTCCTTGAACTTGGGCATGGGGGCGGGGCAGTGAGTCAAGAAGACGGTTAGTTACAATAGGATTTCGAGAGACGGGCTATCTCTACCCAGGAGCTAGGGACACAGGCCAGGGGGAGCCTCCCCTCCCATCCTGAGCTGTCTCCCCTGCTGCCTGCTCACACTCCATCTGCCCCCGCTCCTGGTTCCAAGGAGGACACAACTTGGCCAGCGAAGCAGGAACCCTGTTCCCTCCTCTGGAAAGCCCTCCTTGCACCCACCGCAGGCTGGCAAGGGTGCCCATAGGGCTGTGGGGATCCGGGCCAGGCACCCCCCCCCAAGCTTCTGTTGCAGTTGCCTTGTGATTGAGTCAGGCAAATGTAGGCCTTCGGGTCATTGATTGGGCACAGGCACCCCCAAACCAGCTGCTGCCTTAAGGAGGCCCTGCTAAGTGGAGGGAAGCCTAGGGCTCCCGGCTGGTGGACCCAGCAGAGCCAGCCCGCTTGACGGTGAGCCGGACCCCAGAGAGGCAGCTGGGAGATGACCTAACCCTGTGCTCTCCTTGGAGCCCCTCTTTCCTTGAGCCTGGTTCCTTGAGCGAGTAAATTCCCCCCTTTCTAAAGCCAGCCTGAAGCTGGTTTTCTCTTTCTTACAACCCAAAGGGTCTTGACGGATACCTGCAGCTAGGTCTGCCTGGCACCACCTTCCTTCTCTAGTTAAGCAGAACCTGAGCAAAAGATAGTGGAATTCGTGGGGCGCCTGGGTGGCACCGTTGGTTAGGGGTCCGACTCTTGTTTTCAGCTCAGGTCGTGACCTTAGGGTTGTGAGATGGAGCCCCATGTCAGGCTCTGTGCTCAGCGTGTAGTTTGCTTGAGATTCTCTCCCCCCTGCTCGTTCTCTATCTCAAATAAATAAATCTAAAAAAAAAAAACAAAACACAAAAGACAATGGGACCCCATGGACGGAGACTCAGGTGGCAGAGACAAGGTCTCAGTGGACCCAGCACATCCAAGTGCAGTGAGAAGCCAAAGGCTACAGAGGGAGCCCTTTGATAGGAAAGAGGCATTGGGGTGCCAGGACAAGACAAAGGGGATGCATGGGGCAGACTGGGCTCCTTCCCAACTGCTAGACTCCCCCCAGCCCTTCTCTCCATCTCCCACCCCTTCAATACCCAGCTCCCACTCTCTCAGCTCTTGCCTGGGCTCCATGCAGCTGGGGAACATCACATAACCAAGACCCCACCGTGCCTTTTAGGGGCTCACAGTCTCATGCGGGGCCGGACTCAGGAGCAGACATGGAGAGGGACCACAACAACACAGGGTGATGGGTGTGGACTGTGTGTAGCCAGGGACGGCATGCCAGCCAGTATAGAAGGCTTCTTGGCGTCGGTCCTGGGCCCAGGATGGCTGCCCCCTGGACAGCTCTCCACCCAACCTGCCCCAAATACATAGCTCATTGTGTCCCTGAAAATGGTGCTCTCCCTCTGGAGTTCAGACCTTCCCAGAGGAGACCCTATGGGGCATCCCAGGCTCTTCCTTCCCACATCCTCCTACAACCACCAGATACCTAGAGCAACGGTTTCATAACACTGTGTCCTGAATGGAGCCCTTCATTTCACCCTCCAGGCCACGATATACCTGGCTCACAGTCCAAGGCTCAAGTGAGGTCCATTTCCAGCTGCTGCTGACTGACCTATTCACCAGGCAGTCCTCCGTGTAGCTCAGATCAGGAATCTGGTTCCAACGTGTGCTTCCTCCCATGCGGACTCCCTTACCTGGCCACCGGACCCTGCGCACCCCTCCAACCCGCCCCCGCTCCTTGCTCTCGGAACAAATCCAGTTCCCCAGCGGTTCTAAAGCCCAGGGCAGGCTTCTGCCACACCTCGGCCATGCTCGGGCCCTCATCACTGCCCCCCGACAGCACTCAGCTTCTCCTGCTGCAAGGGCTCAAACCGGCGCCACCCCGTGCTCCGGTCCGGGCAGGGTCTGGGTCTTCTCACCGTATTAGCGAGCGGTGCATACTGCTTTACAAAGCAGACAGGTGCACCTATTTCGTTTGGTCTTCCCATCAACACCCTACGCGAGGCATTGAAGTCTCGGCATTTACAGATAAGCTGGGGTCGGAACCACGTCCCTTGGCACGCGCAGCTACCCTGATGCCAAGCCTGCGGGGACCCAATACGGCGCTCCATAGAAGCCACCAGCGGCCTCCACGGACCCACCGCTCCCGCTTTCTCAGCTCACCCGCACGCGGGGGCAGTGCGCATGCGCACCGCCTTCCCCCTCCTGGCGGCTCCGCCCCCAGTCCCCAGGATGCACCGGGCGCGGCGAGTCGCGGAGCGCCTTCAAACTGGCCAATAGGCGGCCCGCGCCGCGCCCGCCGCGCCGCGTTTAAATCCCAAGACGGGGTGGGGCCGCCGGGTGTCGCCGTCGCTGGGGTGAGGGCGCCGTGTGTCCGGCGGGGTCCTCTCGTGGATTCGGTGGGCCTGCCCCGAGCGCAGGGACTTCCGTTGCGCTCGGCCGCGGAGTACAGTCCTGATCAGACCCCCGAAGCGCCCGGCCTGGGGGCGCGCGGTCCCGGGGGGTGCGAGGCAGAGGGTCCCGGCGGCACCTCCCGTGGCCTCCGGCCGCCATTCCCCTCCCTGACCTGGCCGCGGCCACTCTCTCCCCCTGCCCCCGTCGGGGCTGCAGCGGCGCTCGCCGGCCTTCACCGGGGTGGGTGGCGGCGCCGGGAGCCTGGGCCCCGACACCTGCTCACCTGCTGGCCCCGTCCTCCCCGCAGTGACTCCCTGACAGCCCTCGCCGTGGAAGGAGGACGTGCCACCAGCCGGCCAGCCAGGAGAAGCAGAGATGGACGTCCCCAAGGAGAATGGTACGTCCTTGCCGCTGCAGTGCCGTGGTTCAGGGAGCCCGAGTTCCTGCATCTGTGAGAACTTAGTCCTGTATTTATTCAGCACTCACCCTGTGCTCTGTGCCGGTGAAAGTCATGGTCCCTGTCTTCAAGGACTTTGCATCCCTTTAGCTTCTTTGGTTTTCGATTTTCTTCCTCCCGTTTTCCTCAGCTCCAGATTTCCATCAAAGCAGGGATTCTTTCCAGTCCGACTTGCTGTGTATACCCAGAGCTGAGAACACTGCCCGGCACTTGGTGGGCACTCAGAGTATTACTGGTGGGATGGAATTTTGATGTTTCCTCTTTGTGTTTGTTGCTGGTTTCTGTTTGCCAAGGTTTGTTTAGAATCTTTGTGACTTTCCGGTCTTGTTCTGTCCCTGTCTGGCTTGAGCATCAGGGTGAAAAGGCAGCCTCAGGAGATGAGTGAAGGGCCACACCCTCTTATTTTTCACCTAAAGCAAGTTGACATCCCTCACAACATCCACGTGAGGCCAGTGGACTTCCCTCCTGCTAAAACCATCCTAGGGACTTTGCCAGTGTCATCACTTCTTCATTGTATCTAGAAAGGTATTTGCTCCTGCACCCCTTTCTCCTTCCTGTCTGTGTCCTCACTGTCAAATCCCAGTAGTCCCATGTGCATGCAGTCCATGGGCTGGTCTTGAGGACTTCACCCCTTCTGTCACACTCACCCCCTCCCCGTAGCCTTACTTTGTGCCTGTCCATTCTGCCACACCTCCGGCCACACTCAGGCCCTCATCACTGTCCCCATTTGCTCATGCTCATCATTGCCATACAAGTACAAATCCTTGCACCTCTCTGGCTGGTTTATCCGTCTCTTTGCAGGCTCTTCCTCCTCTGTTGTCTTCTGAAGCTAATCTTCCCCGGGATGTGGTCCGGGGTCTCTTAATATCCCCCCCATCCCAGGGACTCTCAGACACTCCCATGGTTTTAAACCCCATCTGCTTTGTAGTGGTGCCCACATTTTGTCTTGAGCACAGTCTTTCCCCATAGGAATCTTTCTGGATTCCTATATCCACCTGCCTCCTTGGCATCTTCACCTGAATGGCTTGCACTTCAAACTCAGTATGCTTCCCCTCTCACCCTATTCTTAGCTCTTTGTCCTCTCGTGGAAGTAAATGGCCCCTCCGTTTATCGAGCAAAGACGTGAAGCGGCCACGTTCATTCAATCATCCTTTATTGCTATTTCCATCTTCAGAATATATTCGGATCCACCTGCCTCTTTCCAGCTCCGCCCAGACCCTATGCCTCAGCCGCATTAACTCACCTCCACCTCCTTGTGCATTTTGCAGTTTGGCCAGCGTGTGCATTTGTGATTTCAGCAGATACCACTTTCTTCCTTTCTGATACATCTGACACAGCGGCCAGAGTAACCTTTTAAAAACACAAGTGCGACCATAACTCTTAGGCTTAAAATCTTCCATAGCTTCCTGTTATACTTTGGATAAAATAGAAGCTCCTTGCCATGGCTTGCAAACCCTCCAGGATCTGACCCTACCTGTTTGCACTTCCCGCAGCCTCTCCCTCAGCCACCCAGCTGCCCCTCCAAAGGCCATCAGTCTCTTTGGTCTCTTTGCTCTTTCAGACCCGATCTGTGCAAGAGCAAACCAGTACATGGACACTGTCAGCGGATTGCCCCTCTCTTACAGCGGGGAAACCCCGTGCTGCATCTTGCTTTTGGCACCAATTTATGTCTATGATCTTTGTGTATCAACACAAGCATTGTTGCTGTTCTCTCTGATACCTGTGTAGTGGCCCACCTTGGGGGGCGGGCACTGATTTCTCCCATCTGCTGTGGGTGCATGTTCGTTTGTGTCCAGTGTCTTGCTTTTTCAAATGCTGCTGCAGCGAATGGCACCGTGACCGACTGTGGGATGTTTGCACACAGGTCTCCTTGCTGGGCCAGAGGACACGCGCATTTCTGGTTTTGTAGGTTCTGCCGGGCAACTAAGTGTCGCCTCCCCCAGCACTATGTGGATCGTCTCATTCCCCACAGCCTCGCGCCCGTTTTACCAAACTCTTTGGTTTTTGACAACCTGATAGGTGAAGAGTGGAATCTCGGGGTTATTTTTGTTTTATTTTATTTCATCAGTTATTTTATCTATTCCTATCATTTGCCGGGTCTTCCATTACATCATTGGTGGTTTTCTCAGCAGTTTGTAGGGACTGTTCATAAATGAGCCTTTTGAGATGCGAGCTGCAAATACTTTTTCCCCTGCTTATTGTTTCTTTGACTTTGCTCATGGGGATTTTGGCTATGCAGAGATTTAAAATGATTTTTTACGTATTGTACTATCAGTTTTTTATGGTTTCCAGTTTGGTGTCACAGTTAGATCTCTTGTCTCCAGGTGATAATTTCCTCATGGTTTCTTCTCGTTCCTTTTTTTTTTTTTTAAAGATTTATATATTTTGAGGGAGAGTGCTAGTGCATGCACACGTGAGTGGGGGAGGGACAGAAGGAGACGGAGAGAGAGAATCTCAAGCAGACTCCACATTGAGTGAGGAGCCCGACTCGGGTGGGACTCAGGCTCACAACCCTGAGATCATGACCTGAGCCAAAATCAAGAGTCAGTCGCTCAACCCACTGAGCCACCCAGGAGCCCCTTCTTTTTCCTTTTAAAGATATTTTTTTCCTTAAGGGAAAATACTACTTATTGAATACACCATTTCCCCCTTTAATTTGATGTGCTACTTTTACCTTATACTAAGTTTTTTTTATATCTGTCTTGCGTATTTGTTAGGTGTAACAAATACGCAATTTGGTATTTACTGGGTTTTGCTGCTGCTGTAATGAGGTCTTTTCTTCTATCATATCTTCGTACTGTTCTTTGTAGATATGAATGCCATTGATTGCTGTGTGATAATTTTGCCCTCGGGCACCTGCTTTTATCCTCTCACTAAATGTAATAGTGTTCGTTTGATTTTCTTGTGCCTGTAATCACAGCATCTGTGCACTGTGACTTTCACCCCCACATTCTCTCCTTGGTCTGATTGTCTTGGTTAGTGTACCCAACAGTGTCCAGGCTTGTCGCGACGGCAGACAGCATGGCCTTGTGCCCGGCTTTCATGGAATTTCCTCTTTAGATATCCATGAAGCCTCATGCTGGTTTGTGAGTTAATTTACACATAGGTGGTAGTTTGGGTGCTGTTTATCAGTATTTGCACTTTTTTTTTCTTCCTCCTTTCTACTTTTTTGTTTTCCTCCTGAGTACAAGGTAGAATTGTACTTGTCCGCCCACTTGAAGTTGGATTCAGCTCAAGTGACTTGCAAGGTGGCCAGTGAAGTGGGAATGCTGTGATACATGTCACTTCTAGGTCTTTAAGAAGTAGCATGAAGGGGCGCCTGGGTGGCTCAGCGGGTTAGAGCCTCTGCTTTCCACTCAGGTCGTGATCTCAGGGTCCTGAGATCGAGCCCCGCATCGGGCTCTCTGCTCAGCGGGGAGCCTGCTTCCCCCTCTCTCTCTGCCTGCCTCTCTGCCTACTTGTGATCTCTCTCTCTGTCACATAAATAAAATCTTTAAAAAAAAAAAAAAAAAAAGAAGTAGCATGAAATTTGCTGTTTCCCCTTTTTTTAGCACAATGGCCAGGCTCCATCAGCCTGTGCTCTGCAGTGAGGAGGACGTGGAGCAGGACCCAAGCCTCAGCATATGTAGAGTTTGAATGAGAAATACACCATTTGAGACTCGGGGCTTGTTTGTTACTTCAGCATAAGTTAGCCTGTCCTGACAGAGAAAGTATATTTGCTCCTGCCTTTAGAAGGAAAGCTGCTGATAATCCCATCAGACCTAATTTTGGCTTTTGGCTGCAGATAGATACTTCCTTATATGATCAAATGTATCTATTATCTATCTATTGCTTTTTATGAAGAGCTTTTAAAGTCAACAAGGCATGTTGCATTTTTTTATGTGTCTTATTAGTGTAGATGGACATGATGTAGGGCTTTCCTTTTCGATCTGGTAATATAAAAATCATGTCACTAGATTGTGCAAAATGAAACCATCCTACAGTCCTGAAGTCCTGAAACAAACTTCAACTAGTCAGGATATGTTCTTCTTTTAATGTGTTGGTGGATTCTGTTACCTGTTTAGGGTTTGTATGTTATGAGTCTGGCCTGTAGCTTTCTTTTTTGGGCTAATTCTAGAGGTCTGGGGTATGGTTATGCTTGCTTCATAGAAGTAAGTTGAAAGGTTTCTCTTTTCTATCCCGTGAAGCAGTCTAAATAATTTTGGAATGATACATTCTTCAAAGACTTGACAGAATTATCGTGTGAAACTATCGGGGACTTATACTCTTTTGGGGACAATAGCTCTTGAATAAATGTGTGCAGTTTTATGATAATTGAAGATTTTTTTTCTCTCTTCTGGAGTCAGTTTTATCAATAAATCCACAATATAGTGTTTTCTAGAAAACTATGCATTTCAGCCAAATTCTTAGGTTTATATGCATGGAGTTGAGCAGGCTGTTATGAATCTTTTAGTTTCCTCTCTTTCTGGTTATTTCTCTTTATTTCGTTTGTGCATTTGTGCTTTCTACCTTTTCCTTGGTTGGGTAATTAAGAATAACTGAAATATAGGGATGCCTGGGTGGCTCAGTTGGTTGAACAGCTGCCTTTGGCTCAGGTCATGATCCCAGCGTCCTGGGATCGAGTCCCGCATCGGGCTCCTTGCTCAGCAGGGAGCCTGCTCCTCTCTCTGCCTCTGCCTGCCTCTCTGCCTGCTTGTGTTCTCTCTCTGTTAAATAAATAAATAAATCTTTTTTAAAAAAAAGAATAACTGAAATGACTAATTAGGACCTAATTATGATAATACTATGTTTTAAATTTTTATAATTTTAATAAGCTTGCTGCATTGTTTTTTTAGGATCAAATAAGATGTACTTTGCAAAAGTTCTGTATGAGCTTTACAGTATGGAAATACCCACTCAGTGCATTTCGATAATTGTCTGTAAGTGTTCAGACCCTCAGCTGGACATAAGGGAATTTGTGAGAGCGTACGACATTTTCTGGCTTGGAGGAGCTTACGCTCTAGTTGGGGTCATTAAAGGGACATTACAGAACAGCAAGGCAGCGCAGCGACAGGGATCAGGTCTAGGTGATGTGGGGATGCCCTAGGGAGGAATGGGGGTGGATGGGGTGTGGGACCTAGGGGAAGGGAGCAGTTGCCCCAGGAAAAAGATCCACTAACCTGGAGCCCGAGGTTTGTTAGAGGGAGTCAGACTTTCAGGCGGGCTGGTGAAGGAGCTAAGGTGAAAGTGTGGATGGGGGTACGAAGCGCAGTTTCATCTGGGGTTTCAAGGTGCACTGCAAGAAGAGACGTCATCACCCGCAAATACATATGGAGTCCCGAGGTGCATTTGAATAATACCGAATTTGTTTTTGAAAGAAGAGTAGGTGTTACCATAGTTTGTAAGCAAGGAAATTAATTCTGGGGGACCTGAAGCAGGTGGTCTTTTGAAAACAATCTATACCTGAAGATGACTTATCTAGTCTTGAAAAACTAGTTGAGGGCGCCTGGGTAGCTCCGTGGGTTAAAGCCCCTGCCTTCGGCTCAGGTCATGATCTCAGGGTCCTGGGATCGAGCCCCGCATCGGGCTCTCTGCTCAGCGGGGAGCCTGCTTCCCCCCCTCTCTCTGCCTGCCTCTCTGCCTACTTGTGCTCTATGTCAAATAAATAAATAAAATCTTTAGGGGCGCCTGGGTGGCTCCGTGGGTTAAAGCCCCTGCCTTCGGCTCAGGTCATGGTCTCAGGGTCCTGGAATCGAGTTCCGCATCGGGCTTTCTGTTCAGCAGGGAGCCTGCTTCCTCCTATCTCTCTGCCTGCCTCTCTGCCTACTTGTCATCTCTCTGTCAAATAAATAAATAAAATTTTAAAAAATAATAATAATTTAAAAACTAGTTGAATGACTTGGTGAGTGCATTTTAGAGTCTTAAAGACAAGGACTCGGACTTTTGGATCAGTTTAGCAAACACAGAATCGCTGAGGCTCTTTTGAAACAAAAACAACAGCGGAGAACCTAGCGCCTTCTGTGATGATGTGACTGTTAAAATGATGAGAAGGTACACTTTGGGGAGTGAAATTTTGTCGTTGTTTTTAGAGCTGCAGAGACTGGTAATGTTTTCTCTTTATCGGCCCCAACTCTCAAGTAATGCTGGACTTTCCCCCCCAGACGTTCTCCTTTTGGCTGATGAAAAATTTGACTTCGATCTTTCATTGTCTTCTTCAAGGTAAACCAATGAGTTTTCTTTCCTTTCCTTGGGTTTAACCCCATTCAGTGAAGTCTTTCGTTTAAAAGCTATTGTCATTAATAATCCTTTTATTTAAAACAGTGCAAATGAAGATGACGAGGTCTTCTTTGGTCCCGTTGGGCATAAAGAAAGATGCGTTGCTGCCAGCTTGGAATTAAACCATCACATTCCCGAAGAACCTCTTTTGCCAGCCTCGGAAAGTCACTTCACCTGGAGTCCTCTCACTGGGGAAAAATTTGTGGAAGTGTATAAAGAAGCCCACTTATTGGCCTTACAGATAGAAAGCAAGAACAAAAACAAGGCAGCCCAAGATGTCACAGCTGAAGACCTTTGGAGCCAGGGCGTGGAAAGATTTATTCAGGAATCAAAATTAAAAATAAGCCTATTTGAGAAAGAAAATGAAATGAAGAAAAGCCCCAAGTCACTTAAGAGAGAGACCTATTACCTGTCAGACAGCCCCTTACCAGGCCCGCCCCTTCTGGGAACTCAGACCCCCCCTGGCGTGGCCCTCCCGAGCGCTCCTGCCCAGACACAGGGACCACCACACCCCCCCCGCTCTTCTTTGCCAGTGGAGCCAAGTACTGCTCACCCTCCAAACCAGTCAGGGACTCAGAAAAAGGCCATCAGCAAACTGGTGCGGCCCCGGGCTTTTTCTGCGAGAGGGAAGAACACTCATGGGGCCACGGAGCAGGTAGACACACACATGTCCCAGAACATCTGGAGAGCTAGGTGCTCCCTTGAGTTTTAGCCCTTTTGGTTTATGGCCCTTATGGAAACCATGATGGGGAGAAGCTTGGAATGGAGCTGTGCTCAGGGCTCAGAAGCACAGGGGCTTAACCTGGGGGCCTCAGGTGGCTCAGTTGATTAAGCATCTGCCTTCTGCTCAGGTCATGATCCCAGGGTCCTGGGATCGAGCCCCGCATCGGGCTCTCCGCTCGGTGGGGGGCCGGCTTCTCCCTCTGCCTGCTGCTGCTCCTGCTTGGGCTCTCAGACAAATAAATAAATAAAATCTAAAAAAAAAGAAGATAGAGCATAGGAACAGAAAGTGAAGAGCAGGAACAGTATGGAGAGCTGGGTTTGGGGCGGATATGGATGGGGGCGGGACTACCTTCCTCTTGTGATGACTTAAAAACACCTCCTCCTCAATGCCATTTGAAATTTATCCTTTTGCTTTTTTACAACACTAGATTTTCCACTTATTAGGTATTTCATGTGCATTAACAAGCAACTTACAAAAACTCCCCTCCCGGAATAGCCACTAGCCCTCTTCCTTAGCTGTGAATTTGTTTAGATCGCTTTCCTCCCAGGAAGTAGACAGGCAGACCTTTGGGGTGTGGCTCGCCAGCTCTGGGGCGCTGGGGCACCTGGACATTTGCGGGGAAGGTGTCAGGGTGGCAGCTTCCAGGCTTTGGTGACGTGTGTCTGCTCAGGGGAGGAAGCTCCTGCTTTGAGGAGAGGCAGCGGTTAGAGCCTGCTGTGTGCCTTTCTCAGCTCCACTGCTAGCCTGGGCCCCAGGCCTCCGCTCTCTGAGCCACTACGCAGAAATGGTGCTGTGGGGGGGTCAGTGCAAACCACCCAGCAAAGGCCTAGGAGCTCCTTTTCCCTCTATAAGCACATCTCAACGAGCCGCATGACTCCCTACCCTCAGAACCCAGAGCTGGTCTGAGCTCAAGTCTTGTCAGCCGCCACATGGAAGCCTGGAGACATGCTGGCCGTCGCTTCCCCTAAAAACCGGGGCCGTTCCTTTAATCCTACAAACTCCTTTGCTGGAGACCATTGGGATGTAAACTTCTAAAACTTCTGGTGTGCCTAGAATGGGCGACATGGGTCATACGTGGAGCACCTGGGCCCAGGTAGGGATTACAGGTGGACTCTGGCAACAAGGAAATGCAGTATTGGTACATAGTATCACACGCATGACCCTTGAAAACACGCTTAGTGAAAGCAGCCAGACACAAAAGGCCACATACTGTATGCTCCCATTTATAGGAAGGGACCACGATAGGCAAATTGTAGAGAGGGGCGTAGGTTAGTGGTGGTCTAGGCGGGGAGGTTACGGGAGTGGAAAGTGACTGCTAGTGACTAGCAGTTTCCTTCAGGGCTAACAAGAATGTTCTTGGGTTGATGCCGGTTGTACAACACTGTGAAGATGCTAAAAATCCCTGAGACGTACACTTTCAAATGGTGAATTTTATGTTATGTGAGGTATATCTCCATTTAAAAATGCTGTAAAGGAAAAAGAAAGTTATTGTTCCAATGCTATGCTTACTTTATGAGCCGCTACTCTTCTTAATAGCCGGCCTTGTTATCAGGGTTATTTACGTAAGCAGGGGTTGGTTCCCTGAATGCCCTTGTATCTGAATAGTGACAGAAATTTATTCTTTGTTGGACTCTGCGTCCAGAGAAAAATGAAGATTTGTTGCAACTGAGCAGCATCTCTGCTAGAGAGAAGGACCTTTTAATGAGTGATTCCTTTCCATACAGCATTTTAAAAGTTTTGTTACTAGAACCAATTTCCTCATTATCATCCTTAACTAAGAATCCTGACTGAGGAATAGCTTTAGAGCATCTCTCTCCTGTTAATGATCTGTCTTAGTATTTTCTACTCTGTGTTTAATGAGGAAGCAAGCGCCATCGTCATTTCTGTCCGTGGTAGTTTGGCGCAGGATGCGAGGTGCTGTATTCACTTGGGTCCACTGACGAATGGCGGGGACGTGCGCAGCCGGGGAGGGGGCTAGTGCCCGGTAGCTCTCCACTGAAGTCTTGGTGCTTCTGTACGTTGTTAGAGACCAGACAGTCCTCACGTTTCATCTTCAAATTTTCAGCCTGTGAAAAGGGTAGCCGCCAGTCCTTCCCAGATGAAAACCCTCTGTGAAAAGGAACCCCACAGGGATGCGCCCCCCGACAAGTCCAGTGTGGCCCGGGAGCTCGCCAGCCTGCCCGCTGGGGGAAGCCACTCGGTCCAAGGCAAGCGATCGCTCCCCGTTCCGAACAAGGTGGGTCCGGCCGGACTGCGAGCGGGTGCGGGCGGGAGCAAAGCGAATACAGGGGCAGCGCGCTAGACATGCAGCGTGTCTTTGAAATCGGGTTGAGGGAGGTTGGAAATGGGATTGGTGTGAGGCCACCGGATGGAAGGCAGAGCGCCCGGCTGGCGTGGGGTGGGGGCTCCGTGGACGGGGACTCGCGCATCTCCGAGCGTCGGTGTGTCTCTGCGGCTCCCTGCTCCCCCCACAGACGGGATGGGATGTTGGCACCGCCGCTCACAGGCATGGAGACGCTGTCCACAACTCTGCCTTCTCTCCTGGCCTTGTGGTTAGACGGAGCTGTGCGGCGGAACCGCTTGTTAAAATTGCCGGAAGCAGGCCCGACAGCTCTGGACTCCGCGGGCGGAGCTTGGAGCCCAGAAATCGGCCTTTTGGCAAGGTCCCCAGTGTTTCTCATGCAGGGCTTGGAAGACTACACCGAGCAGTACGGCTTGGCCTTTCCCTTTGAATTCAAGATGATCATTGCTCAATTATTAACAATTTTTAAAAATCCTATTTTTGCATAAAAAAGTAATGGCTATAGATCACGAACTCTTTGATGACTGTGGATTTTTTGTTTTGTTTTTGTTTTTCACATTTTGTTGCAGTCGGGGCTGAAAAAAACCCTGTGGAAACCACCTGCTTGTGCTGGCGGTCTCTCAAGAAAGTCCTCTTCCTCGGGATCTGTTCCTGCTGTGATCTCCAGCGAGGGTGCTTCTCCAGCAGCCAGCAGAGGTGTGGCCGGAAGGGAGCTCGGCGCCCAGACCCACCCCTGCCTAGCCAGGCCCGGCCCGGAGGGCTAATGTCCCTGTGAGACCGTTTTCATAAAAACACTTAGGCTCTGCAGAAGGTTCTGGAGGGTTTGCCGCAGTGTGGGGCAGCAGCCCTTATGTCAGGGTCCCTGCCCTCGCCGCGCTCCCCTTCCTCCGAGAAGAGGCGCTCTCAGGCCGGGAGTTTACTGTCGGGTGGCCCGCGCCGGGCCCCTGTGCTCCAGGGGCTTGCGAACGCCAGGACGCGGAGACCAGCCCCCAGACATGTAATCAGACACAGGTTTTAAAAATAGACTGTTCCAGATAATTTAAGGCACATGACCCTGGTAAGCTCCCCGTTTATTTAAATCCCCCAACGGCTGAAAGGCGGGCTACAAAGGCGGGCTACGTAGTCCTCTTAGCGAGCCGAGGGCGCCACCTCGTGGTAAAGGGAAGAAGTCCTAGTGCGCCTGGGGAAAGGCCTTCCAGTCCCTTCAGGACTTGGCCCGCTAGCCCTGTGCCTTTTGCTGTGTAGACGGGTGTGGATTTTCTTCACAAGATGTGACAGGTGTCCTCTCTGGAATCACACCGATGTGATTTGGACGCCCGACTGCTGGGTGGTGGGGAGGAGAACGGACGTTGTTTCTGTAACTGGACGGACGGCAGGGCGGCGCCTCCCCTGCCCCGCTGTCCGGCTTTGGGAGTGCTCGCGGGCCCGCCCGGCCTCTCC